>JANHFT010001125.1:33012-50066 GCA_032467955.1 Pseudoxenodon macrops | reverse complement strand
CAGGCCTACCAGAAGTTCAGAAATAAACTTCCTGTAGGCCTGTTGGGCCATTTTTTGCACTCCCTAGGAAAGCCTCCTGAAGCCTGGGGAGGGCGAAGAAACGGCCCAACGGGCCTATTAGAAGTTCAGAGGTTTCAGTGAGGCCTGCGCACATGTGTGAGAGGGGGAACCACGGGTGGTGGTGGTGGTTGTGCGCGCATGCGCAGGGGGGAGGGCATTGTATTATGGGTGTGGGCACGCGTGTGCCCCCTGCTTTTGGCACGTGATGGCAAAAAGGTTAGCCATCACTACAATACATCCTCATATGCTTTAGATAAAAAAAATGCCTTCTCTCCTTTTATCCTAAGGAGGGGAGAGAAATAGAATCCATGACATTCTTGCTGAGGGTGAAGGTTGTTCTCCGAGCTTGTGGGCTAGTGTCCAAATGTTTCATTATCAGTCTAGGTAACATCTTCAGCAGAATTTAGGAGGTGTCAGTGTTCTTCTGTTTATAACGGCTTCAAGTGTGGGTGTGTCAAGTGAGGATCTTTGACGGCCTTATGATGGATCAGCTGTGAGTCATCAATGAGTCTTGTGATGGGTCTTGTGATAAGGAGATTACATCAGGTCAGGGTCATTGGGAGGTAAACTACTGTTGGGGGGTGTTGCATGGGTTAGTTGAAGGTTGGTGCTGTCTCTGGATGGATGTGCGGTTGATTTGGATTCTGAGGAGAATGGACAACCAACTTACAAATCCCACACCTGAAGCCCTTATAAACAGAAGAACACTGACATTCCCTAAACTCCACTGAACATGTTACCTAGCCTGGTAATTAAATATTTGGAAACCAGCCCACAAGCTCGGAGAACAAACTTCCACCCTCATCCTATACCTGAGCTACAGATGTTCGCCACTATTGCAAAAATAAATTCTTGCTGTCATCATAATAGCCATCCAGAGTGATTGCAAGTTGGGCAGCATACTTTTTTTTTTTACTGCAATGACTACATTTATATTTTACATTGTCATCATGTGGTTTATTTGAATCTGGTTTAGCATGCAGTAAATCTAGCTACTGTGCTTTATAAAACATAGTTTATGATACAGAACAGGCAATCAGTGCCATTTGTAGCTTAATGACAAGTCATGGTTAATAATATAATGGTTTAGAACAAAGAGTGACTCTTCTCACATCCTTTCTCCAGAAACAAGATTACAACCATTGAAATAACTTGGAGAAAATAAGGAACACCACTGAGGTGAAAGTTAAAATAAGCTCCTGATGACATTATCATTGCAGATCAATCCTGTTCCAGTGTACATAATTCCAATTTAAGATTGGTTTTTTTCCATACAGTTTTGAAAGTGAGAGTAAAAGTTGAAAGTGCTTTTTAGAGGAGTCTGATAAATGAGATTTCCATGCAGTGATTACTATGTTTTACTTGTCTCATGAGGGTGCAACTATCTATATTATGTTTTCACTGTATAATTGCTATTAGACTGGAATAAAAATGGCTACCAACCAAGTCCAATTCTAGAATTTTATGCATATCTTCCAATTTAAACACCCATTAAACCAAGCTGCTTTACTATCAACATAAATACGTCCCAAATTGAATCAATATAAAACACCTCACATATCAGAATTCTTTTAAACCACATATTTCCTGCTACATGAAGAAGGCACTTGTTTTCCCACAACTGACCAGAGAATTAAGAAGTTCCCTCAAAAAGGAAGGGTACCTCCACCAAGCAACTTATCTGGAAAAATGAAGTGAAAAACATTATCTCCTAAGTGAACTGTGTAAACAAGCACATAAAGGATCCTTTGCTCTTGAGAATTTCAAGTTCAAGAAGGACATACCTTTTCACTGGAAAAGAAGCAAATGTTTGCACATCAGCCTTAAAATAGAATGAACTGTAATTTTATTTACCGAAGTTAAACTTGAGAAGGTATGTTTTTATCCATGACAATGTTTTCCTTTGAGTTACTAGGGAAACCTGTAAATCTACCCCCTACTCCACCCCTCAAACAAATACAGTTTTATTAGGTATAAGATACTTACCAATGACATAATCTCCAAAGCCTATTGTACTTAAAGTTATGAAGGAATAGTAGAATCCTTCTTCATAAGTCCAGCCTTCTATGGCACTAAACAACAAAGGTGGTAACAAAAGAAATAATAAAAGCCCAGCACCCAGGGCACAGGTCCAGGTCAAGACAACTGCTCCCCTCTAGCAAGCAATAAAGAAACAGAAAATATAGGTTAGATCAGACAAGAAGCAGGATATAGATTACAACTTTCATTAAAGAAGCTACAGGAAGAAATGTGCATTGAATGAATCTGCAGCAGAGGTAATGTAATCCTATTAAATTTCTGAGGAGATCAAGAGACAAATCTGCTTTCTGCTGACATAGAAGAATTATTCAGGACATTCTTCGTTGATCGCCCAGTATAGTGCTGAAATTTTCCTTCTTCTAGGGAAACTTTTCCTGAAAAGATTTGGGAGACCTTTGGAAGACAAAGGCTCATTGCATTACAGTCCTTGCATAATACCTTACTGTGTTTAGTCCATTCAACATGAGCCAAAGAACATTTTGATTCAAGTTCAATGTGTACCATCTGAACTTACTTATCTTTTTTTTTTTATGCAACATTCCAATTTCCTAAATGATGATTGAGATCAGCTAAAATGGAGGTGTGAATTAAGTACAGTACTGATAGATTTATCCTTGCAGGTCAGTTTTCCTAGGCTTGTAAACTCTTGCCCAAAAAGGAAAGTGGTTGCTGTTGGTTTATTCATGCAAATACTAGACTTTAATTTGAATCTACTGAGTAAACCAACATTAGTTCATAGAGTTCAGTTTTACACATTGTGAAAGATCAGGAATCCAAGGGAAAGAGGGAAAGATCAGGAAGAGGCAAATTTCCCTGACCTTCATTGCTTACTTTATATATTTAGACGTATTAGGGTACTCTCAATTTAAATTCAAATTCAAACCTTTATTGTCAATGCACAACATGTGTACAATCAAATTGATTGAACTTCCCTTGGTGCAGCCCACCCAAGAACACAGAATACATCTCAATGAATCTGTCAGCGTTATTATGGTTATAGGCCTGACAGAATCGACAAATAAAAAAGAAATCCCTAAACCCACATAAGTAATAAACTAGCACACATTTCCACATACATACATATATAATATTATATTACACTGGTATATACATGTTGCACGTTACTCTGATGCTGTAAGTCTATCACATTAAGCCTGGTTGCGTTTAAAATCTGACAACCCATGGATAAAAGCTATTTTTCAGGCTATTTGTTTGGCTGGCTATGCTTCTATATCACCAGCCCAATGTACGAGAATAAAGAAATGCTGTCCAGGGTTTGACTCATCCCTAAGGATTTTCCTCACTGTGCTGTGACAGCGGGACCTCGCGATTACATCCAATGGAGTTAAGTGGCAGCCCATTATTTTTGTGCTGTGCTCATCACCCTCTGCAATGCCTTCCTGTCCGTGGCTGTTAAGCCTGTGACATAATATGTGAGGGCGCCTTCTATCGTGCACTGGTAGAAGGAAGTCATCAGCCATTGTTCCACCTGGTTTTTCCGCAGACCTTAAGGAAATGGAGTCTCTGTTGAGCCTTTCTAATCACCTGGGACATGTTATTTTTCCAGGGGAGATCTTGGCTAAGGTGCACTCCCAGAAATCTGAACAAGGAGACCCTCTCCACACAGCCTCCCTTGATGTAGAGTGGGGCAGGATCCTCTCTCTGCTTCCGGAAGTCCAACACCATTTCCTTTGTCTTGCTGGTGTTTAGATGCAAATTGTTTTCTGAGCACCATGTAGATAACTTCTGAACTTCTTCCCTCTATGCTGATTCGTCCCCCTCCCCTCTGGTTGTTGGCTTTAGATCTGATATGAACTCAAGACTCAATCAGGTTTGCAGAGTATTTAATGTTTAGCCTACCTAGGGCTGCCTACCTGGGCTACAAAAATCATAATGACAAAAAGTTGCAGAAAGTTCAAACTTTCTGGGTCTGAGTATCTTTCTGCTAAAAACAATAGAGCATTTGGGAAGGCCCTTGAATGATTCCTCTAAAACAGGGGTGTCAAACTCATGTCATCATCGCAGTGTCACATGACGTATCAGGACTTTCCCCCCCTTTGCTAAACCGGGCGTGGGCGTGGCAGCGGCAGCGCGCGATGCATTCAGCCCTCAGGTCAGCCCTACTCTAAAACCTGTCATGTGAAAAGGTTAACATAAAGCCTTCCTCATAAAGCCATGTTCTCTTGTGTCAGCAGAGCAACCTTTTGCCTGTGTTTCCATAATTACTAGAACTATTTGGGTTACTTATGGAGAAGGGCTGGTGATGCACTGTCTGGATTTAAAAGAAGCCTTTTGATCCCTTCAAATTTTCTAGGTTTGGATTTGATCAGCCTTTGATTCAGTAACCTCAACTTTACAGACAAGAAGCTAAACATTCTTCTTCTCAAAGTTTCCCAGAGAAATTTAAAGCTGCTTAAGCTAAGTTTAAAAGAAGATGATTAATAAGATATGGCCACAAAAATGCATTGGAAGAAAATTCTCACAAATGAGACACCACCAGTTTTAGAGCAGAAATGTTTAAAATTCTCTAGCTTCCACTTGCATTAGCAAAACCATATTTAGCATCAAAAATGGATATATACACATGGTCCATTTCTTTCTCCATCAATATAAGAGGATCCTTCTGGAATTTTTCTGACCCCATAAATGTCTACACATTTATAAGTTGGAAATAATCATCCAAAGCATGTTTTCCATTAACTTAATATATTTTCACTAAGCATTTGTACATATTAAAGTTCTGGATTATGATACCTACCAACTAGAGGCAGTCATTGATGCATATAAAATGTTTAAAATTGATATCTGCTATTTCTCTGTGGGAGCTTATATTGATGCAGAAGCCAGTTGCACAATTTTTCAAGAATACTAAAAATGCTATTTTACCATTGCTATATTCAGGGAGGGAACAGGAGTGTATATGTGCGTCATATTTTCTGGATACTTGGAGCTAGAGATAATGGTAGATAACCTGGGGAATGTGAGGCTTGTCCAGACATAATATAAGAACAAAACATAGAATGGGAAAGGCAAGTGATGACGAACTAACGTTTTGCTGACAGAAGACAGAAAACCGAAAGCAAAACCTGCTGTTTTAATACTGTCTTATTTGTCTGTGGAATTATAGCCAAATGCTTGTATTATATTTTGGTGAGGCCTCTTTTTTGCCTCACCAAATAAATTTTACTCTTAAAATGGGGCATTTCTGCACAAAACCAACAAGTTTTGCATAATGGTTAATCACTGCAATATAACAGCAACTCCAAAATGTTCTAAAGTATCTGGAAAGAAAAAATATTTCCCCATCTCTGCTCCACTCTGCTAGCTAGTGAAACATGAGTTAAAGGATGTTTTCGACCTCATGCCCTTGTTATGAACTCCCGAGAGGCATGCAACTGGCTATTGTGGAAACAATTTACAAAGTCTCTTCTTTTTCGTTTTCTTCATTTAAAAACATACTCCCAAGGCTTAAAACACTTTTTTTTAAAGTGTGCACTTATTATGCTTATTCATCTCAAGTTTGTTATGGTCTTCCTGCTGTTTAGGATTGCAGACCCAGCAACTCCCTGGGGCTTGCTAGGCCTATAAACCTAAACAAACATATATCGAGAGATAAGTAAGCCTAATTTAATTCAATAGAAATTTGTTTCAAGTAAACACATTGAAATAGGCCATTTAAACATGAAGACAAGTAAAGATTTACACCTGAGGTTTGAAGGCTTTTTTCAGAGGAATAACACAATGGAATGATATGATTATCTAGATAGCTTTTGTTGCTGCACCTACAGCAAATTTAAGTTAAACCAGTTAAGTCAGTGGCATTTTCATTGACAGTCTTGCTTTTTTAGAAAATGGCATGAGTAAATTGTCCAGGCTGGTCAAAGTGACGGGTAAGAATGTATTGTTTTAGTCTTGTTGTACAATGTTCAGAATTACTTGCTTGTGAAATGGGTGGTTTAGATTAAATACATAAGAATACCCAGATCTCTTACCTGCCATTGGAACTTCACATCCAGATAGAAGGCACATAGACGCACCCCAGAGAGCATCAGTTGTCCTATTCTATTCAGAAGAATGAGGTTTAAGGGAATCCCAAAGAGGGCAAAGAAGATGCAGAACACTTGTGAAGCTACTGTATTGGGGCTCAAGTTACCATAGCCTGAAAGGAGGAGAATAAGGTTTGATCATTGGTATACCAGGAATTAACATGATAATATAGCAGTAATCTATGTCCGTTATATTTGGCAAAAAATATTATCTGCAAGCTTTGCAGAAAGACTTTGCAGTATTTCAGTTTAATGAGATTGTTTTCCAACAAAAGGGGGAAAATGAGAAGCCGAACAGTAAAAGCCCAGATATCAATCAGAAGATTCTCATACGTGAAAAAAGAGTAGTTATAGGGAAGAAATATTCTAATATTAGGATTAGAAATGAGATGTAACATGCTTTACGTTAGTAAATGTAAATAGAAGTACATTACTTCTATTACCAGCTCTATTTAAACAAACACAGTAAACAGCAATTAATGGTTAAATACTACCAGTATAAACAAACAAACAACAAACAAACCTTTTCTCCAAAGCACCTGAAGGCATGAGAAGCAGCAATGGATGGGAACTAATAAAGGAGAGAACCAATCTAAAACTAAGGAGAAATTTCTTGACAGTGAGAACAATTAACCAGTGGAATGACTTGCCTCCATATGGAGTGAGTGGACAATTACCATAAAGGAGACTGGACAATCATTTATCTAAAATGGTATAGGGTCTCCTGCTCAAACAGGGGGGTTGGACTAGAAGGACCTCCAAGGTATTCTATTACTAAGGAACATCTATTTACAATTACTGATGGAATTTGTGGCTCTGAACTCGATCCTAGTATGAGAGGATTCATATAGGCAAGGTTCACTGAGCCTTACCCACCTGATACTAAAACATAGTTTTGTGTTACATGGAAATACAACTTCTATTAGTATAAATCTCACTCAAATCAGTCACCACTGAATTTCTAGTCTTCTTCAAGCTGGTGTGTAAATCTTACACACCCACCCTCTGGTCTTCCAAACGGGCTTGAAGACCTGGCTCTGCCAACTGACTTGGGGCCCCAATGGAGGAATGACATCTTGAGGTAGTTAGTAGATTAGCCATATCCTATCACTTCTCCGTGTACATTTTTCTTCCTTCCTCTCCATCTTGGTTAATTGAAATTTTAACTGATTTTAAATGTATGATTCTTATTTGTTTTAATGTTTATATGGTATCTTAATTATATGACTGTGAACCACCTTGACTTGCCTCAGTGAGATGCGTGGCATAGAGGTTTAATAATAAATAAATAAATAAAATAGGTTTCCACAGACTTTCTACTCTAGTGTAAATTGATATTAAACTTGAAAGTTGTAGCCTACTGAAAATCATTGTGTAGTTTGCCTTCAACTACCAGGATATTTTTGTATCTAAAGGTCTACATGTAAATGACAAGTTATAAGTAATCCGTTTAATACAGAGACCGTAGGTAAAGCAAAGGCCCAAAAATCACAATATGTAATATAATCCTAATTATTACTGACAATCTAAACCATTTGGCTTAATGGCATGCTATTTATTCTTGCCAGTTCTGAAAATTGTTACAACAAGAACAAGCACTTATGAATTGGTAAGGCAGTATTTGCCAGCTGTTCATAAAATTACTGAAGGGGTCTCCATTTAAAAAAAATAGATTTCTTTTTATTAATCAAACACACAGGATTATGTTTCAAAAGAAACAATGGGTGGCATTTCTACTTTAGAATCCTTAGTAGTCAAATTCTTTGAAATCAGGTCTATTCTTGAAAGGGATGTGTGCCTTTTAGAGAAATATAAATATTGCTACAGAAAGAAGCGATAGTAGAAGATTAAAAAAATAAATAAAAATAATGCTTTGTTATAAGTACGGATTTGAGAACAGTTTGGGAGGAAAACAAAGCATTCACTAGAGGTTATTTTATACAATAGTGAGATCAAAAAGAAGAGGCAAGAGAAAACAAGCTATTTTGGATGATAGGAAAAAGAAGAATTATAGAATGGAAATAAGACTTCTTTGATCAGAGAAAAGAATCCTATAGACCAGTGGTGAAATCCTACCGGTACGCCCCAGTTCGGGCGAAACGGTAGTGCTGGCAACACGAGGCTCCACCCACCCACCCAAACGCTGTAACTTCCAGGTGTTTTTATCCTCTGCACATATGCAAAGCCTTCTGCGCATGCGCAGAGCAGACTTCCAGCACATGGCACATGGACTTCCAAACCGGTAGGGAAGGTAAGTAGATTTCACCACTGCTATAGATGCCTTATTTTAGAATACTAATTTTCATGATTTAATCCTTCTCTATACCACAAACTCCATGTGGAAGGGGAAATGTTCTGCTGGGTTATAGCCTAGCCTCATCCAAGTTTGTAGATTTACTTGTATTGTGAAGCAACACAGTCTAAACAAGATTTGACTACCAATTTCCACCTGTGGCCCAATAACATTTAGTTCCATTTTTAACATCCTGAAAGTATTTTAAATGAAGTTCTCTAGAAGGGTGAAATTCAGAAGGTCTGTACTACTACACCACAAGTATGATTTTCTTTGATCAGTTTCGTTTATATTGGCATGGACTTTTGTTAGCACAAGGGGTGAAGATAGCAAGCTCTGTACTAAAAGCACAATTATGACATCAATCCACAATGCACAAATAGAAGCTGTTCTAAAATTGGATTATGTGGGGAAAGGATATGCTGTACTTAGAAAAGCAGTTTTAAACGCAGCCTAAGGATGCAAAAAGAAGGTACATAGAAGATCCCATAGCTCAGACCAATATAATCAACCTATTTTACAAAGCTCCTGAAGGCAGGAAAAGAAGCAATGGATTGAAATTAATGAAGGAGAGAATCAACCTAGAACTAAGGATAAATTTCCTAATATTTAGAAAAATTAGTCAGTGGAACCACTTGTCTCCAGAAGTTATAGATGCTCCAACACTGGAAGTTTTAAAGAAAAGATTGGACAGCCATTTGTCTGAAATGGTATAGGGTCTCCTGCTTGAATAGGGGGTTGGACTAAAAGGACCTCCAAGGTCCCTTCCAACTCTGTCATTGGGTGTTATAATCCAATGACATTTCAATCACAACTTTCATTTTATTTCAAACAACAGATTAGAATGATACTAAAAATCCTAAGTATCTTTTCCCTTCCAGTTTTAAGTGTTAGGCAGAGAATAGCGCAATGGCCTACACTTACACAAAACTAGTGATCTAATTTGGTATTTTTTACACAAAAAGCTTTTAAAAGTTAGGCCAGACAATATCTACCAATGTTTTATTCCTATGTCACTGAAGTGCAAAACTCAAAATGGCTGTTTTGGAACTTTTGCAGATATTTATTTAGTACCTCTTGGTGAAGTGTATTAAATTATTGAATTGCAGTTTTATTAAAGTGTTCAGTTCAGTGGTGGGTTCTTACCAGATCTCTCCTAATCGGCAATCCGGTAGTGCTGGCGGCAGGAGGCTCTGCCCAGCCACGCCGGGACACTCTGCGCATGCACAGAACCTTCTGTGCATGCGCAGAAGCGCTGCACGGGTGCGCGAGCCAACCGGTAGCACCGAAAAGATAAACCCACTATTGGTTCAGTTGTGTTACTTGTAGTTTGTATCAATAAAATAAAACATTTATTCTAGTACATATGTTAATTTGCTTGCAAGGGCCAGAGTCTTTGAATTTATCACCACCACTTATTGAATGAGCCACATAAAGATTTTCTGTATATTTAGATTCTATTCCTAAAGCCTTGGGATGTCAACCTGAGGCCATTGGAATTTTGGTTTTCTTCAAGAATGGCGAAAAGGTGGGGACAGACTGCAAATTTCTTCTATATAGTTATAGAATAGATGGATTCATAATCAATGTTTCTTGGGAGTATCTGATGTTGGATAGTTCTGGTGGCACTCTGAAATACAATATGAATTTAAAAGTAAAGCCCTTTCATATTCCCTTTCCTCATTGTTTCCTCATTTCTATTTAAGGGGGAAAAACAAGCAAACAAATGGAAAAGCAAGAATAATTATATCTTCCTTTCTGTTCTGTCACCAGAAGCTGTACATTATTTTAGAAAAAGCAGTTATTCTACCTTTGGATTTTCTCCGCAACCAGCTCAAATGTAATTGTCACGGTCTGCCCTACTTCAAATATTTCCTTTTGTGATCAATTATTTGCCTTTGTTATCAAGACTGACCCAATTTTCATTCTGCAAGACTCGTTGACTTATGGGCATGGAATGGGAAGCTTGTGGCATGATGGAAATAACTGTGACTTCAGATATATAGGGAGAAAAACAAAATTTAAACAAAAGAACTGAAAAGTGATCTTTAGGCATTACAAAGGGATACAAAAAAAAATCTTTCTAGTCAATTGAATAAATCCTAGTTACACAAGTGAGTAACTGAAAGCTTTTCCAATTTGATCAATGACCAATTCAATATGGTATTTTGGACTCCTTGTTTTAACAGCCTATTCTTCCATAAAGTTAATGCATGGTGTCAGCAGATTCTAAAAGAATAAGGTGTTTGTCAAGTAAGACTGGATCTACAAAGTGGTCGTGGTCGATTTGCAAGACAAATATAAGCCAACTACTGTATGAGTTGGCATTTTTGCTTCTGATATATTACTTTAGTGAATGTACACACCATGAAAAAAGACGCTATGTAGGTAAGATTATCCATTAGGGCTGCAAAACAAGTCAGCAAATGTTTGAACATGTTCAAATATGGCAGAGAAGAGAGCATACTAAAGAACCATTTTTTTAAAATGCCAAGTCGCAAACTAGATTCACATATACTAAACCATAGTTTGTTTAACAAAAGTTTATCACATATATACTACAATTGACTGGGTCTGCACAACACATTAAACTAATTTTAAGCTATCTTCCAAGGAACACCAACATTTCTTAAACAGCCTGGAGATATTCTGCAAGTACCTTCAAAGTCACTATAGGCTTTACTATCTTCTTCAGAATTTCTTTGTAAAAAATGGATTATAAATACGGTTGACATACTTATTGCAAACAAGGACCCATACTGAAACAGAGTGTAACATGAAGCCTAAGTTTGTTTAACAATGTCAGTGCCAACATTTATGAAATAATCATATTCTAGTTCATGCATCCCATTAAGATTTCTAATTAATATATTAAATGTAAGGGAAAATACACTTTAAATATTATTTAAAGAGGTTTCATTTCAATATTACTTTTATTTCCTTTTTAAAGAAACAGTCATACAAGTTCCTTACAGTATTTTTTTTTACAAAATGTACAAATTAGCATCGTTTGGTCATGAAAATTTTAAGAAATCTTGCATTAAGTCACTATTCTTATTTTACAAAAGTTTATTTTATTTAATAAATATATATGTTTACCCAGCAATAAAAAAAACTCTAACTTAGTTTATTTTGGGCTTAATCTGTTATGTGAACTAAGCCACAATGTATTATATTCTAGAAATTTTCATCTAACTGGTCTGTTCCTACTTATCATTTATAACCAAATGCTATAAACAGTCTTACAAGAATGAATTTATCCTTTCTCCAGTTCTCCCATTTCTACAAAATATCAATTCTGATTCCTGCTATTGCTGGTGCAAGCATACAGTAGCTAATCTCAGTAGACAGTTCTAAAATGTCTCTTCAACTCAGCTCCAAGTATTTCTAATATTTAAGAACAGATTGCGATTGAATAATGCAACAATCTTTTGTAAGTCAACAAGGAATAAAGATTATATATTGCCGTGGCACTAGTTCCTGAGAATCATGGTGTTTGTATGCATTAAAGTTATCAGATCTGAGCTGTAAAATGATAAGTAGAACAAAAAACAAAAAACAAAGCAAAAAATAATCCCTTCTAACATTCAGTATTTCTTGGTGTCCATCTAGTGGTCATCCAATTTTTTTTGGCAGTCCAGATGCGGTGGCCCTAATACACACACACACACATCAGAAAAGAATACCTGCTGAAATAGCTTCTGTGCTGATCATTTCTTTGATCAGTTTGTTAGAAATAATGTATATGTAGAGAAAAACCTTCCTTCCATTTCTGTTGACAGGACATACCAAGCACATTATAGAGAGTGACAAACAGTTTAGGAGTAGCCAATGTACCACTCCTTTTATCAGCTAGTTTCCTGTACTTTCTCTCCCCCTACCCCAACTTGATATACGGTAGCTGTGAAAATCTAGAGGAACGTAAAATAACTTAAAAAGATATCTACTGGTTTATTTCTGAAATTTGCAGAATTCTTGGAATAATTCCCAAATTTTGCAAAAAAACCTCCACCCTTCAATTCTCAGTCTAAAACACAACACACAGCCCACCTCTTTTGTATTACATTAATTTGGCAGGTTAAAATTTGCTATATTATTTTGTCACACATTGTATGATAAACTTTAATTCAGTTATGAATAAAGATTATAGTTCACTGAACTGATTGAAAATCATATCCCAACAAGAGTTAAGTTACATTGCACCCCAAAATTAAAAAGAATTTCCTCCATGAATTTAAAATTTGAACTGAAAAATAATTCTATCAATGGTAATCAGCCATGAGAGCTTTATGCTTTTTCTTCAGGACCAAAGTCAGCTGATGGAAAATTGAGAGCGATGGCTGATGCCATTTGTATAAGGTTTCTCAGAATGTCTCATAACCAGCAAGGGCATTGCTAGATTGGCTAGCTCTGTAGGCTGAATCAGGAAAACGTTTTAAAATTTTCTACATACACAAACAACTAAATTTCAAAACAAGTAAATTCAGTCTTTGAATGGTGTGAGAGTAGGAATGGATTTCCAGAAGAAACATTGCAGACTACAGGAACCAGGAGCACTACTCAGGGGACCCTAAGGACACAGATAAACCTCCAAGTGCTTCAACGACCTTCTAAAAGGATGCAGATGACCAGCGGTCTGTAAGAAATATAAATCCTTCCATTCCTCACTATCCTGTCAGAGCTGAAGATGCTTCTTGGATGAGAAGCGAAACGCCTTCAAAGGGGAAAAAAAAACAAGTCCAGTTGTCTCCTGAAAAAGCACCTTTGGGACAACCATGACCTGGATGACTGAAAATCTCTACAGACCTTTAACTAAACTTCAATCTTATTTTAGAGATGCAATTGGTAGGATTAGTATAATGCTTTTACCTCAGTAACTTCAACTGTTCAAAACCAGCAGACATAGGAAATACGTTCTATGATTATAGATTTGATTCCTGGAACACTAATGACTAAATACTAAGCATTCCCATTGATCCTGTGCTGCCATCTAGTGTCTTCAAAGTGATAATAGTTGTGTTACACCCAAATCTGAAACATCATTTTATATATATTACGATCCAATCTTTCTTTCAAGTGCACGTTTCCAAACGTATTTTTTTACTAAAACTTTCATGAAACAACTGGGAAGTTAGGCATTTTCCTTCTGTTTAATGTTTCTCTCCAATTTTATTAATGTCTCAACAAAGTAGGAATAGAGATGCTAAGCCTTTGATCATTCCAGTGCAGGAAGTGATGTGGGTTCCTACCAGTTCTATCCGGTTCTATAGAGTAGGTATTAACTCCACGATGACATCACAGAGCCGGTTCCTTCAGTGCCTCCGTGGGCACCGCCATTTTGGATTTTGCTTCTGCACATGTGCATGTGCAGATTGCCAGGTGTGCGCGCACTTGAGGCGCGACCCTGAGCGAACCGGCAGTAAGAAGATTCAGAACCCACCTCTGGTTCTAACCCTTGGATTCACCTTCAACAGAAATTCAGCAAATACTTCTCACAAAGATGCCTGGGTACATGAAGCTTGTGAAATTTGCACTCAACTGCACACTTGCTGTTCACACTCAAAATCTTGGTTTTAAAAATTTGACCGAAAGGATGATCCTTATATTCCTGTTGCCATTCTTCTCTTTGAACTGGCTCAAGCAAAAGATTTCAGAGGCAAATAGTGTATTCATTTTTTTAATCTGCAGCTTAGTATCCCATCCTAGCCCTGGATTCAAGGGATCCTGCTGAGTAAAAGATACATAGTTGAGAGAATCCAAGTTTCCAGGAACTTTAATGGGTTTTCTTGATGCCTCAAACCTCAGGGAAGTCAGCAAGTCTGACCCAGACAAGTAAACATTTTTATCCGACTGCCAAATCTGAAAACCATAAGCTAACTGCAATTCTCAGTTGTAAGCTGAGTAGTAGCAGGTTGGGGGTGGTGGATATCTTTGGACTTTGCCCTCTCTTATTTTACACTCCCTGTACTTGACAGGGCGCCCACAATTTTTATCATCAGGGAATTGTTTGGTTTTTCTGCAGACTTTACATATATATCTCAGTTCAACACCAGCCCACATTTACAGCTATTTGCAGTGCCCTGCAGTCACATGTCCACAATTCACATTTTTGCTGAAAATCAGTGTTTAGGAGTGTCAAACTCAATTTCATTGAGGGCCGCATCAGGGTTGTGTTTGACTTCCAAGGGCCAGGGTTGTGCGTGGCCAGGTCAATGTCACTCGTGTCAGGGACGCCCTTGGTGGCCTGAGCGCTCCAAGCTCCATTTTTGCTATTAGAGGGTTGCAGGAGGCTGTGGCAGCCAAAAATGGAGCTCGGGAGCCTGTTTTCACTGGCAGAAGCACTGCAGGCCGGTCCTCCACTGTTTCCAGGGCAGCTCCACGGACTGCTATGTTCACTTAACAAGTGCCTCAAAAAAAAAAAAAGGTTTGGAAAAATCAGGTCAGTCACCTGATGTTGTTTATTGATATTGTTTCCTGATTGCTTATTTGTACCCTATGACTATCATTATGTGTTGTACCTTGTGATTCTTGACAAATGCATCTTGTATTTTTATGTATACTGAGAGCACATGCACCAAAGATCCTTGTGTGTCCAATCACACCTGGCCAATAAAGAATTCTATTCTATTCTATTCTATTCTATTCTATTCTATTCTATTCTATTCTATTCTATTCTATTCTATTCTATTCTATATTGTGTCATTTCATTTCTCCTGTTAAATATAACCAGCCTGTTTTTTGCATACATCTCATAACCATATTCCTTGTTTAATTACCTAACATTCTCTGCAAATCACTCATGTCCCCAGCCAGCAACAGTGCATTACCTGCATAAAGGATGACCTACGCATTCCTTCTCCAGCCAATATACTTCTACTAACACATTACATTTTTTTTTTGGTATTTTGATTAGCTCTATTTTAGCAGTCCTATTTCTAGCCAAGCACTCTCTCTTACTTCTCTTTGAATACACAGTTAGCCTCCTCCCACTGGCTTTCATCAATTCTTCATAAGTGACAGGGACTTTAGCATCAGAAAATACTGCACTGTCAGAAGAGAGATGGAAGGGACCTTGGAGGTCTTCTAGTCCAACCCCCTGCACCGAGTTCCAAAAAGGGAGCACGTGTGCATGCACACTCATCTGGGCCACATGCAGGAAAAGGAGTTGCCCAGGGGGGATGTGCACGCCATAAAATGTCCTTCTGGTTTCTGGTGCATGCATGCGCACTGGCCGGCAAGTCTTCTGTGCACGCACCCACGCCGATCAGCTGGCCGGCGTGCATGCTCATGCCAGAAAATGGAAGACCAGCTCTTCCTGTTTCCAGGACTGCTGCACACACAAAGGCCAGCTGATCATCATGTGCACATGCACACCAGAAACTTGGAAGAGGAACAGGCCTCTGTGGGCCATGTCACCTGGCCTCTGCGTGGGCCATGTGACATGGTTCCATGTGCCACTTCGGGAACATGTGCCATAGGTTCGCCATCATGGCTCTATGCCATTCCAGACAAGTGGCTGTCCAGTGGCTGTCCAGTCTCTCCTTAAAAGCTTCTGGTTATGGAGCACCAGAGGTAGGTTCCCACCGATTCTATCCGGTTCTATAGAACCATTAGTAACTCTGCAATGACATCATGAAGCTGGTTCCATCAGTGTCTCCCTGGGCGCCACTATCTTGGATTTTGCTTCTGCGCATGCGCAGATGCTAATTTTTGCTAGCTTTTGATTGCTGCGCGCGCATGCGCGTGCACATGTAGCGTGCACATGAAGCGTGCACATGAAGCATGCACATGAAGCGTGCACACGCAGCACGACCCTGAGCAAACCAGCAGCAAAAATATTCACAATCCACCCCTGTGGAGCACTCACAACTCACGAAGGCAAGCTCTTCCACTGGTTAATTGTTCTCCTTGCTAGGAAGTTTCTCCTTAGTTCTAGGTTAGTCTTCTTATTTCTAGTTTGGGATAAGCAACATGATTTTGCAATAAAGTCAGAAACGGGGATGTCAACAGTAAGAGGAAGAGACAAGAGCAATGTCAGATGATAAATATTGCATCGTGATTTTATCACACATGCTAAAGTTTGTAAAGTTAGGGATGGCACAAACATCATCCTTTCACAATGCACGCCTCTTGAACTAAACTCTTGGGGTTTTCATTTTAAGAAATGGGACTTTGGGACTTAAAGCTTATCCAATTGCTTCTCTCCTTTATTCATTTCCATCCATTGTTTCTTGTCTTTCCTTATAGTGCTTTGGAAAATAGGTTGATCCCCTCTTCTTTGTGGTAGCCCTTCAAATATTGGAAGACTGCTATTCTGTCACCCCTAGTCTTTCTTTTCACATGGCCAATTCACATGGCCAATTCCTGCAACCGTTCTTCATATGTTTCAGCCTCCAGTCCCCTAATCATCTTTGTTCCCTGCTTGCCTTTGGAAATTGTGGGAGCTTCATCACTTGAGACTTTCAAGAAGAGATTGGACTGCCATTTGTCAGAAGTGGTGTAGGGTCTCCTGCTAGTGTGTGTGTGTGTGTGTGTGTGTGTGTGTGTGTGTGTGTGTGTGTGTGTGTTGGACTATATGACCAAAAAGGTCACTTCCAACTCTGTTACTGTTAAAT
>JANHFT010001125.1:0-26269 GCA_032467955.1 Pseudoxenodon macrops | reverse complement strand
ACCAACACCAGCAGATGACATGGCTCCCCAAATCAACACAGACTGTGGAAACTTCACACTGGACTGCACACTTGCCGGCACATAACCCCCACACACATACACACACTGCACTGCTCATGTGTGCATGCCACTCCATGTGCCCCTCCATTGGGCCATTTTTTGCCGTCCAGAGGGTTCAGCAGGCTTCCCTGAAGCCTTCAGAGGATGAAAAATGGCCCAAAGGGACATCCGATTTGCCCATTGGGCCATTTTTCACCCTACGGAGGCTTCAGGGAAGCCTCCTGAAGGCAAAAAATGGCCCTACCGGCAAACTGAAAATTCAGGAACGGACTTCCATTTTGCCCGTTGCACCATTTTTCACCTTCTGGAGGCTTCAGGGAAGCGTCCTGAAGCCTATGGAGCCTTCAAGGGAAGCATCCAGAAGCCGCTGGATGGTCAAAAAGGGCCCAACAGGCAAAACGGAAGTGACTTACAATTTGCCCGTTGGGCTGTTTTTCACCCTCTGGAGGCTTCACGGAAGCGTCCTGAAACCTCCGGAGGGTGAAAAACGGCCAAAAATCAAGGCCGAAAATCAGCTGGCCAGCGAGTGCAAGAGTGCTGGAGCTGACAGGATAATGCCTCACTTGTCCTCAGAAATGGCTCCGTGTGCCACCTGTAACATGCGTGCCATAGGTTTGCCATCACTGATCTAGAGTTCTTTCACCAATAATTCCATGGTTTTCAAAAAGAAAAATATAATCTTTTCCAGGGAAGATTTCTCAGCTTTAAAACTTAAATGATAGATTGTGTTCACACACAATCCAATTAAGGCCTGATAAAAATGAGCTTCTGGTTTAGTTAATTATATAATCATAGGGAGTGGCACACTACTCTAGTTAGTAAATAGTAATAGAAGTAACAGTAAGGGCAGTGTAGGCAAATGTGATGTCTCCAAACTATATAGCCAGAGCATGGGAAGGGGAGAATTATGGTCCAAAATATGTGTAGGCCAGAATTCTCCAATCTATAAGCTTAGACACCTGTTTGCTAGATCCAGTCTGGGTCCATGCAATGGGTTTTGATGCAGTGGTCTCCTCAGTCTTGAAGGAGGATGTAGTATGCTCTTTCCGCAAGAAGACATCCTTGGATTTAGTCCTAATAAGATCAAATGGTAATATCTATTTGGGCTCCTCAAATCTAGGGATACGCCATCACTGACTCTCATTTGATTCCTTTGTGCAAGCTAAGGTTCTTTTGGACTTTCTTATCTTACTTGAAGACCAAACTTCACTCATTGGAGAAGGGCCTCTAATCAGAGGTGGGTTCCTACCAGTTCTATAGAACCGTACTAACTTGGCGATGACGTCATAGGTCCCATCAGTGTCTCCATGGGCGCCTCCATCTTGGATTTTGCTTCTGCACATGTGTAGAAGCTAATATTTGCTTCTGCGCATGCGCAGAAGCTAGTTTTTGATTGCTGCGTCTGCGCACACTTCACACGCGCACACGCAGCACGACCCTGAGCGAACCAGCAGCAAAAATATCCAGAACCCACTCCTGCCTCTAATGAGCCAATTGCATCCTTCCTGAACCGTGATGCAGTTACTTATGCCTAGTCACCTGCCCTGAAAGCTGCAGGTGGCCCAGAATGTGGCAAACTAGGCAGTGGTGAGAGAACTGTGGCAGGAACACTGTTATGTGCCTGAGACCCTGCTGCTTTGTATTGGTTGGATGCAATTCAAAATGCTGGTAATCACCTTTAAAGTCCTTCATGGCATAGGGCCTAGATTTCTGAAGGGCTGCTTATCTTCAGTAGTGTTCACTCATCTGGCATCATCAACCAAGGGAAGCACAATTGAGGTCCCATTGATTAAAGTAGGTCATCTTGTAGGACGCAGGAAGAACTCCTAATCTTTTGCAATAACTGCCCTTTCCCCTTCAGGAGTAGCTCTAGATATTTTGGCATCTAACCAAAGTCGTATTCTGGCATCCCTACGATTTGGCTCATCTTCTAATTTGTTAGGAATTTCAAAATGGCAGCCTCTTGTTTCTTTCATTCTTCTAATTTTTGAGCTTTACACTTATGTTTTTCAGCCACAGACAATTCTTTTTTCTTCGCTTGAACACTTTCACCTATTCACATTGCAAAATTATACAGGTAGTCCTTCATTCAGGGGCCAAAGTTACGGCACTGAAAAAAGTGACTTATGACCGTTTTTCACACTTACGACTGCTGCAGCATTCCCATGGCCATGTGATCAAAATTCAGATGCTTGGCAACTGACTCATATTTATGACAGCTGCAGTGTCCCAGGGTCATGTGACCAGCTTTTGTGACCTTCTGACAAGCAAAGTCAATGGGGAAGCCAGATCCACTTAAGAACTGTGATACTAACTTAATAACTGCAGTGATTCACTTAACAACAGTGAAAAGAAAAGGTCGTAAAATGGGGCAAAATTCACTTAACAAATGCCTCTCTTGGCAAAAGAAATTTGGGCTGAATTGTGGTCGTAAGTCGAGGATGCCTACCGTATATTTACCCCTTGAGTGAGCATGCTGACTTAGGAAGTACTCCACTACTGTTTTTCACTTTCATTGTTATTCAGAAGGGTTTTGTTTTTTTAGTTTTAAAATTCTTAACTTCTTCAAATTTAGTGCCTTAGCCAGTGTCCACTCGGCCTTAGCCTGAAACTGGCTTTACAGAGATTTTTATGCCCTTTTATTGTTTAGGAAATATTTAAAGACTTACCATATTTTTTGGAGTATAAGATGCACTTCCCCCCCTAAAAGAGGCTAAAAATTTGGGGTTGTCTTATACTCCGAATGTAGCTTTGTCGAAGCTTTTTTTCAGACCTAACAAAGAGTGAAGCGATCTTTGCAGGCTTTTTTCATTGCTTCTCTCTATCAGCTGTACTTTAGAAGCTTTAATTCAGCCTAACCAGGGGGAAACATAATGTGCTGAAGCTGACCAAACTAAGGACCCCAGCCAGATGAATACCTGGTAGGCAGATCCCCCCCTATTTTCCTCCCCAAAAACTAAGGTGCATCTTATACTCTGAAAAATACAATAGTTGCTCTTGCAGGGAGCCCCCTTGTTTTATAATTGGTTTATAGTTGATATACTGTTCCTCTGGTCAGCTGTGTTATTCTTAAAAATGTATTGTCTTTTTATTTACAAGCTGCAAAGAATTGTCAACATGTTGGGTGCTCTTGAAATTTCATAAATAAAAACAAATGAATAAATAAAACTATTTGTAATGAATTTGTTTCTCCTTCCTTCCTTCCTTCCTTCCTTCCTTCCTTCCTTCCTGGAGGATGTCTTACATTTTCTTCTACCTCTTAGTCTAGTACGTGCACCTACGTCATAAATTTCTTTTTTTTACTATATTATTTTTAACCCTTGTTAAATCATAGTGAAACACAGAAATCTAAAACAAACAACCAACCAACTAACCAACCAACCAACCACTCATAAAATCTCATTGCAATATTTATGGGGTGTAACTTCAATTCTATACATAGTTACCCCAGTCTAAACTCCACTGAATTTGGTGGTATTTCTATCTGTCTCATACTCAACTTGTAAAACAGATTAAACCTTACAATTAAGGTAATGTCAAATAAAGAAACAGTCCTGCAAAATCTTTCCATTCCAAGTATTAGGTCAAAGTACAGACTCAGCTTTTAAAGAAGTGAAAGAAATATCTAATTCTGCTTCCTTCCTTCAAGCACCTGATTGCTTCAGTGATAAGCTGATACAAACTAATGCTTCTGGGAAGTCCTTAAGGTACTAACTAAACTATGGTTTGCTTGCATACCTGAGTTGCCTGGGTTCACATTAACACATTCCATTATGATCACACACAGGCTCAGTTTGCACAATGCACTGGGCTGGAATTTGGTTGGATGCTTTATAGATCAGTGCATTGGCACAGAAAAACTATTAGATAGCAACATTTGACAGCTTCTAAGAAAAAGATTGGTCATGCTTTGAAAAGGATCTCTCATCTCCTACTGTACTCTAGATTTGGGCTCTAGACAAAGGCTCTAGATCTGGGGGCTTCAGTTTCTTCCTTAATGGCTCTAATCTAAGGGGGGGAGAACATTTATAGGATCACATTAGCAGAATAACAGAGTTGGAAGGGACCTTGTAGGTCATCTAGTCCAACCCATCCAAGCAGGAGACCCTACACCATTTCTCACAGATGGCAGGCAGTCCAGTCTTTTCTTGAAAACTTCCAGTGATGAAACTCCCACAATTTATGAAGACAAGCTGTTCCATTGGTTGATAGTTCTCACTGTCAGAAAATTCCTCCTTATTTCTATATTCGGCAAACCAATTCACCTAAGATCCGTTCTTTCCCACCAAAGAGCTGATCCCCAGCCTGATTTCACGTCCAGAATAGATAAACTGGGAACACGTGAAAGAAAGGCTGCCTCCAGCTGCACGTGGAGCGTCTTTTAAGTTAAACTGCCCGGGCTCCTCATCTCCTTCCCCTTCCAGCCCGTCCCAACTACCCAGCCACCACGGTCTCGCCGTTACCTCCGAGAGCCGCTCCAAAGCCTCCCTTTCCAGGCAAGTAAAGTTCAACAGGAGCTCCCACTTCTCCTTCAGGAGCCGGTCCGTCATGTCGCGTTCCAGGGGCGACTCGAGCGCCCAGAACGCGGCGCTGCCCAGCAGCAGGTAGCTCAGGTAGAGGAGCAGCAGCAGCGTCGTGGAGGGAAGCCCGCAGCGCCGCTCCGTCGGGGCAGCCTCCGGTGGCGCCATACTCTGGCCGTCCGAAGCGGTGGAGGAGACGGCGGCGGTGCAGAAATGCGGGGGGAGAAGGGCGGCCGTGAGGAGAAGTTGTGGCCGCGGCCTCCTTCCCAAGGCTCCGTGCAGCGGCGGCGCTTCTCCGCCCGGATTCTTCTCCCCTGGGCGGGGCCAAAGCAGCGGCATCCCGAGTGGTTTCCCCAAACGGAGCCAACCGGTCGGTTTGAGCGGCTCACTCTAAGCTTAATTTTGAGTTTCGGGTGTATAGAAGCCTTACGCGGAGAGAATGTGTGTTTTTGAGGCCGGGTCGTTTTAGTAAGTAAAACTGAAGTAAACCACCTGTGTTGAACGTGCCATTTGGCCTCGAACCTCTGAGCCAAGGCTTGGCAGGGCTCAGTCCCGTAAGAACAACAGCAGCTGTGTCCGGAGAAGGCGCTGACTTTGGGCTTTACTTAGCATTTACTTTATAAGTTTACGTTGGATTGAAGTGTGGATGTGACTCAGTTTGGAGTAGTCGTCACAGCCCTAGCTGCAGAAACCAGGAGACTGGGAGTTCTAGTCCCACCTTGGGCACAAAGCTAGTTTGGTACCCCCTTAGGCTTTCAGCCCCAGGGAATGGCAAACCACTTTTGAAAACCATGCTAAGAAAACTGCAGGAGCTTGTCTAGGTAGTCAAAAGGTGTTAATACAGCCTCAAAGGTGCACCGCTTACACCAGGGGTCTGCAACCCGTGGCTCCAGAGCCGCATGCTGCTCTTTGGGCCCTCTGTGGCTCCCTGTAGGGTGATCCCACCACTGGCTGGCCCCACCCCTTGCCCTTCCCTCTCAGTCACTCCTCACCTGGCCTAAGAAGGTAAGGGTGATGGTGGGGGATGGAGAAGCAGCCAGGGCAGAGACAGAGAGATACAGAGAGAGGGAGAGACAGAGAGGGGAGGGAGGGAAGGAAGGAGAGAGAGAACTGTCAAAAGGATTTTGTGGTTCCTGGTGTTTTTTAACAACTTGTTCTCTGCCCTAATGGCCGGCTGGGTGGGCGTGGCTGGGGGGGGATCATGCAATTGGTGGAAGTGAGTGACATCGAGTTGGCCACACCCACCCAGGTTTTGTTGCTCCTGGTGTTTTCTTTTCTGTGGGAAACGGGTCCAAATGGCTCTTTGGGTGTTTAAGGTTGCAGCCCCATGGCCTACACACACATAGAGATTAGTTTTGTGTTAACACAGCCTTAAACTGGTGAGCAGAGAGGAAGCATGGCTGGACTGCCAAAAGTCCAGTCAACGCTAAGTGAAACCAAACTTACCATTTCTTGCAACTTCTCTTCCAAAAATCATTCAGATTCTTGCAGCTTAAATAAAGGATCCTTAAATGTATGCAGATGAATTTGTGTACTGATTGCCACTGATCTGAGCTTTTATAACATGCTAGGCTAAAATATGTTTGACTGCTTTTGTGGTTGAATAGATTATGCAGATTCAGCCAAAATGGTTTGTTTAGAGCAGGCATGTTCAACTCATGGCCAATGAGTCACTTGCAACCCTGGACAGCTAATAATGTGGTTTCACAAGGTTGTGAACTTTTAATGTATGATTTTATATTATAAAACTTGGCCCAAAACAATTCCTCTTCACTTAATGTGGCCCAGGCAAGTCAAAAGGTTTAAAGCCATGGTTTAAAGCTCAGTGTGTTGATTTAATTTAGGCAAATGGATTAAATTTAGGAAAACAAGTTTCAATTAACCATTGGTTAATACCTTTAATGAAAAAGGGAATAAAGAATTTTAAAAGGGAGCAGGCTGTAGCTCCTATCCTTTTGGAAACTAAGTACTGGTGCAATTCCAATGGTAGATGTTTTTCTACAATGAAAATAGCCAGAAAATATTTTGGCCAAGGCTTGTCTTCCTATGATAACAACTTATTGTTGTGGTTTGCATATTGTACCAAGTTATGATTTATTTTGAAAATGATTTAGTTGTTACAACATACCAAACCATAATGTAAAATTTGGGCTACAACATTTAGCAATTTTTAAAGTGTGTGTGAATTTACAAAATGGCTGGTACAAGAACTTTATTTATAAAATGGCTGATGTAGTGGCCATAGCTGGTCATGAAAATACATTTACTGGAAGGAGAAGTAGCTTTGTAGGATGTTTTCTACTAGGCAAGGGCAAAAGCCAACCTTCCAGGAAGAAAACTTTCTGCAAAACCATCTATCCTGGTACAGTATAGCTATTCTGAGGGTAATCTGTCAGTTTTCCATAACTTAATTTTCTGAACAGGAAGCTCTTTCAGATGTGCTCCAGAATTCAAAATTGAAAATAACTAGTTCTATAACAGTGTTGAGGGGCTTTTAAGCCAAATCTGAGTGATTCTATTGAGAATCTCTCTACTGAGTGATTTTTTTTTCTTAAAATGAGTTTAATCCTCTGAAAACTGCAATATGATTTTTTTTTCTGTTTTCAAATAACCATAACCATTCTTTAAGGAGAAGAATAGAACTCAAAGTAAACTTACAAGCAATGCTTGTTTTATTCATACATTTTGCTGAACCTAAGTTTGTTTGTTTTTTAAAATCATAGTTGAGGAAACTATTATGGCATGGATCATATATAACATTAAGCTATAATTAGTATTTCATGGATGGCACTAAATTTAAAACAGCCATATGTGTGAACCAGAAAATTGCCCTGAGTTTTCCATGAAGAGTGCTATATGGGTTTTTCATAGTTTACAGGAGGATATTAACATAGGAACTGCAGCTCCTTTTCCTGATATTAGCTAGTATTCAAAGAATTAATGTCAAATATTAAATTCTAGAAATGGCACTATTATGAACTATTGCAGAATTACTTGCATAGTTTCCGATCTCAAATTGCATAAAGTCAATTTTGTTGTTTATATTGCAAAAGAAAACAAGTAGAAAAGAATGAGTGAGGGGTAACTTGTTTTCCACATACTTTGTTAGGTACCCCTGATGACAATATTCAAAGTTGGGATCTCCAAAAGAAGAATCAACAAGATTGTTACCATGCATGACATCCAGTTGACTTATTAACTAAGAGAACAACTCAGTGAGTTCAAAGCTTGAGGTAAGCTGTAAGATAAGGAATGTATCCTCCAAAGAAGGCATTATTCCTCTATATACCAATAATACATATTTTGAGAAGAATATTTTATGTGGTGTTAGACGATGTATAATATTCAGCAACTCTAAAATATTATAGTCTAACTCAGTGGTGTCAAACTCATCACTATGTTGTCATGTGACGATCCAGTGGTGGGTTCCTACCGGTTTGGCCCTGTTCAGGCAAACTGTTAGCAGTGGCAGCGGGAGGCTCCACCCACCCAGCCGGATGTCATCAAGAATGCTTTGTGCATGCGCAGAAGCTTCTGCACATGTGCAGAAGCGTTGCGCATGTGTGGTCCCGTTCCTGAACTGATAGTAAAGGTAAATGAAACCCACCAGTGGATGTATCATGACTTTTCCCCCTTCGCTAAACTTGGCCCGCGAGTTTGACATCCCTGATCTAGCTGAATGAAAATGTGGTGATGGATTTCTACAGTTGGTGAAAGGCAATGCCTATTTCTAGTGTTGTATATTATCTCCTGTATCAAAATGAAATATCTTAATATGTGATTGAGCATATTGACTGATATTAGACCAGTTTCTAGGGAGTAACAGACAAAGGGGGTTCTACCTCCTGCCATTCAGAAGGTACTTGGTTAGCCAAAATGTGGCAAAGAAACCTGGATCCTATTGGCTATCGGTTGGCAAAGCAATTCTTACACTCTTAAAGGAATCTGGTACACTAAATGACTAATGACAAGCCATAAAATGTGGGACCAAAAATAGACCAGATGCAGTAACAGAACTTTATAATGAACCCAAAAGGACCTTCTTGTAGAAATAACACCTACAAATCAATGCATTGAGCTTCATAACATAGTTTTGAAACAGGAGCACATAATTTTTTCCCAGGGATACTGTAGTCTTTGAATAATGTGTTGTGGGCTGCATTCTCCCCCCTCCCCCATATGGATTTTTAATGTATTTTTTACACACACAAAATAATACAATTTATATTTACATTTAATTAAGGTTACAGTAAATCAGTAGTGGGAAATCTCTAATAACCCATGGGCAAATCTCAGGACTCCCCAAATTGTGAACCAAGTCCCAGGTAAAGTACAAAATTAAGTGCACTCTCCAGGCATTTAATGCCCATTCCGGTATTAAATATATAACAAATAATTTTACGTTCTACCATGTAAAAAATTACATTTTGCACATAGTTTTCAGCACCACATCTTCAAAACATGCATCACCATGTTAAAACTTTGTAACACCCCTTAACCATCTATAGGCTCCAAATCTCCTGTGTTGATCAGTGTGTGATTATTATTGAAGTAGTCACCTGACCCTCATGGGAACTCCTTTATCTTTAATCTGAATTAGATATTTAGATCAGAAGATGACGGTTGTAAAGGCCAGATATTGCTTCACCTTGCTTATTTTGAAATAGAGTTAGGACAAGTGTTACGGTATCAAAAGATTCTTGTCTGCAGATCAGCTGAAATGTCACAGGTTGAGCGCCTTGTATTAATTAGGTGTTCAATTCTTGGTCATTGCATAGACAAATGCCTCAACTTGTCAAGTAATAATTAGTAGGTCTTCCAAGGAATATTCTGTAATTTCTTGGATCTTGCTTGTCAGCACTTGTTGAAGCTCCTTGCTTGGAAAGAGATGAAAAAAGTTCTACCTTATCAATGCCATATCTCTTGGCACATTTGCTTTTGTTCTTCATGAAGAGTCAGTGAACTATACTTGTAGAAATTCTTTCAATTTGACTCAATTCATCTAGGAAATCCATCAAGGTGGTCTCATTCTTCATTTTTTTTTCTTTCTTTCCTCCTCAGCAATGTATACTTGCAGTCATGGCATGATCTTATGAAGCTTAATGATGCAGTTCAAAAATGCAAGTACTACCCTGCAAAATATCACGATGGTTCTTCTCTCGTTTGACACGAGAAGGAACTTTAATATTAATCCCTGTTTCTGGTTGGTGATATTGGATGGAGCTCTATCACACAACCTGTTATGGACTGCTTAATCTAGAAAGTTCCTTTTGACGTGTTAGAGAATACTTTTCAATTACCTTCAATTGCTAGTCCAGCTAGCATCAGTACCTGGGACAGAGACGGACACCTACTTGTGTCAAGCAGCAAAATGTCTGGGCCCCAGACCTGGAGGATGTGCAAATAGATGTAGTTCTATCTTTCCTCCAATTATTTCAGCTACTAATAGAACAATTTGAATATATACATTGAAATTTTCTAGTTGGGTGCATTGAATTCTTTCTCCCCCAGAGTAAGCACCAAGCCTTTTTTGAAATTGATGTTCTGGACTTTGAAAATTTTAATATCTGCCTTGGGACATATTAAAGGAGAAAATACTGACAATGTTCAAAGATCCAGATGTCTTGGAAAAAGTACTAACCAGAATCTGCTAACCTTGGAGTGAAGGTACGTAGGAAAATAAGTTTGGGGTTGTTGTTTTTTCTTTGTCTAATAATAGAAGGAGGATAGGAGAAGAAAAGTTCTTGTCATTGAGATTCAATAGCTTGCAACCATGACTTGTTTGAAAATTCTTTCATAGATGGAACTAGTAAAATATGTGCAGTTTTCTGCCAGAAAACTTGTTTAACAGATTTTACTACTTGCTTAAGGAAAATTGGGAAGAGGAGATAAATGACACCCTTGATTGCTTCCCGTAAAATTTTAAAAAGTTATTTTGGAACCCAGTGCCCACAAGCCATCTGGATAAGTCTGTTCTAATAATTAGTTCAATGGAAGATAATTGGCTGAATGGAAAGTGTAATAAATTATGATCTCAGTGAATTTTCCTTCATTCTTTTCCTTCAGCTTCTTTTTGCACATAACGTTTTTACTACTTCATGGAGAGGAAATCCCTCTATTCCCCTATGAAATTGCTCACTTGTTATGGGTGAAAAGCAGTATATCATATCCACACACCTTGAATATACACAGGAGTTCTTCTAAGCTGCCTACCCATGAGAGACACTCAGCTGGGAATATGGATCCTGGGTTGATCAAGATTATCTTCTCCTTTGGAAACAGTAACTTCTGTTGTCCCTGGATCTGGCTTTTGCTTATTAAATTGTAGGAATTTCTCCATTAGGTCTGCTCCCAGGTTGAATAGCAGAGCAAGCCAGGCTAAACCAAAGACAATCCAAATTGCTGCCAAGCTTCGGTACACTGAAATGTAATGCTTGCTAGGATCAGTACCTATGGAAACAAAAAGAGAGAGGGAAACAATTTCTCATAGCTGAATACCTTAAAAAGTATTCTAACAAGCTGAATACAGTGCACACATTTACAAGCATACTTCAGAAGTGGAATTGCTTTGGCACATATAGGGAAGTGAATGCAGCTCTTCTTCAGAGCAGTACCATATTTTTTCAGGCTTCTGCAGGAGCCTCCAAAAAGTGCATTGATTCATACCAATGACTTCTGTTTTAATGAGCTATTGCATTAAATCAGTCTTATTTCATCTTTGCATGGAAGCCTGAAAAATATATTGCTGCTTTAAAAATATGCAGCTTCCAGTTATTCAAACTACCTCTTACCACTATTTTACTTTTGCACATATAGGTAGAACAAACTTGGTGGATTGCCTGTGTAGTTCCCTCCCCCTTTTTAAGGGAGATATTGCATCTTGATTTGCAACTTCTATTAATTTTATCAGGCTGTCACTTAGCCTCTTAAATATTGTAACTGGCCACATGGAACATTCCTTCTGCATAGCCCTTGATTGTCCTAGGATCTTCTTGTTCTATTGACCTCAGCAACAGAAGCTGCTTCCCTTCAGTTCACTCCATCCAGTCTAGCACTTCCTCATTCAACTGGCAGAATTGTTTCAGGATCTTGGCCAGGGAAAAAAAATGTATTCAGTGCTTTTGCTTCCTAGTTTTTTATGAGATAAAAGTAGAGTACAGGAGGGTTTGCCTGGATTTCATTCTTTTAACACCCCTGTGAGTTTGTTTGGAGTGACTTGCTTGAAATCACCTGATGAGCTGCAAATTTTTGGCAAGACTTGAATCTAGAGTTCTCCAGTCCAAAACTATAGTGTACTACTTTGCACTCCCCTGCTGCCCTCTGCTTCTGTCAATGGAAGATCCTAAGGTGTCTTCTGCACAAATGTTGCCATTGACTTATCTCTCTTCCACATGAACTGAAGCAAGAAGAGACTAGTGTGGAGTTCCATAGCATCTTAGCCCCATCCTTGAAATGATTGTTGGAGAAGAACATTTGTCTATAGAATAGTTTCACATCATGCAAACCAGAAATGCAGGAAGTATGACTCAGGGGGAAAAAGAGGAAATGCATAATAATAATAAAAACCTTATTTGTGTCTATAACATGTAATTTGTGACTGATTGTTTTTACGTCAGTTGGAATTGCAATGTCAAATGTCAGGTGAAAATGAATGTAAAATTGATGCTACCCAATGAGTTGCAGCTTGATTTACTGCAGGAAATCCATCTGGAATAGAAAATAAATTCCTTTTCCTTCAAAATAGATATATTTCTGAACAGTTTTGTCTGCATCTATAAAGAAGAAGCAAAGAAACCACCAATGTTTCTCAGCAGCATTTTCATTTCTTACTTAGCTGCAGTGAATAACTGAGTCTGGTCCTTTTAACAGCACTTTGTCCACATTAAAGCACTCTTGTGTGTGGCATGTTTGGAGCATGGTGTTTCGCACAACTATCTATGTAGATTAATATCACCTATTGATAATAATATATTTTTTAAGTCTAGTCTGTCAGTGAAGTACTTGTAGAAAATATGGCAGCCACAATTGGGAAGTTGCTATTTAAAGAAAAGTAAGTTTTTTAAAAGCCAAAATCTCATGAGAAGTCAGTTTCCTTGCATGAGAACTCACAAGATACCAGAGATACTTTTGCAAAAATAAAGTGTTACTGCTAAATTTGGGGCAATTTTAAAATGTGTTTGAATTTTTTACATGCAGAGATACTTGCCATGAGCACCTGATTTCTCTCTTAATCTGTTTCTCTTTAAAAAAAAAAAAAGAACCTGTGTTCTTGATTCCTAATGGAGTGATTGAATGAGTGAACCAAAAAAGTACATTGTAAATATAATTTACATGCCATGGCCATGTTGTTATAAGTGTCACAGGTTTCTCTAGAATTCTTTCTTATCAATGCTGGTGTGATGGGCTGGGTGAGGGTTCTTTTACTTAGAGCACTTAACTACTACTTTTATTATTACCTACTACATAATCTCCAAATCCAATGGTGCTGAGGGTGATAAAGGTGAAGTAGAAGCCTTCTCCGTAACTCCAGCCTTCAACATAACTGAAGATCATTGGTGGAAAAACCAGGAAGAGTAAAGTCCCAGCCATCAGAAATAATATCATGGTTAATGTCTGCACCACCTGAGAAACATAAGGATGGAATGGTTGTTCAATACTGTCAAACTCCCGGCCCGCGTCACATGCTGGCCATACCACGCCCGGTTTAGCGGAAGAAAGTTCCGATACGTCACATGATGCCGCTGTGATGACATGAGCTTTACACCCCTGATCTAAAGTGTGGTTTCAAACATGAAGGCTATTTTCAATAGTCCCCAAATGGTGTTTAGCTGAGTTCCAGAAGTGAAATTAAGTGAGATACCCTCACACTTGGCCTGTATAGTTATTTTAAAATATTGGCATGCCTATTATCATTTCAGAATGCAGTACATTTTCTATTTGATTATCAAAGAGTAGAAATAAGTGTAATAGAATATTACATTCATCCACATGAAAGTCCCAAATCACAATGGAGATTTGCTCCGCTATCTTTGGCATGATGCTTAGTTATATCAAGGAGAAGCCGCAATTGGATATATAAAGTTACATTTCTGACATTGGTGATTCATTTGACGAAGAATAGACTTAGAAATAATTTAAAAGTGTGGGTTGATACCTGATTACTTGTGGGAGCTAACCTTATTGAATTTACGGTAAATCCACCTCTGAAGAATACTATATAAATTAATGGAGTTTGCAAACCCTTAAACTTACAGTCCAAAAGATAGGAAAAGTAGTATTCATGGAGAGAATTGATCGCTGTCAACTCTCTTACTTAGAGTTTTCTATATATTGAAATACTACAAGAATATTTGGGAAAAAGGTAACCCAAACATTAACATGTATGAGTTCATGGTCCCATTTCTATTCATTTCTTTTCTACAGAAGATGGAGCCCCTACATCTCTGTCTATACAATAACTATTTTCTGCATAGATTCCTAATGCAGTAGCTATATAGGCAGCCCAAATCATAGTCTCTTTGTGTCACACAGTAAAACAAATGAGATAATTTTAAATTGATTCCAACATGAAATATCTCTGGTTCAAAGAGGCAGGGTTGAGGAAATATGTCCGTAAGTTATTAAGGTAAAAGCAAAAATTAGAAATAAATGGGAACTGTGGAACAGCTTGGCATTATTCTTGACACTAGAGAAGGTTGATTGATTAGTAGACAGCCTCTCATCCTCATTGAATGGAGGATACCTAGAATAGGGTTGTTACAATGTCGAATACCAGTCACTCTGTATGATGTTTCCATGAAAATGTGGATGAAATGTCTGATTTGTATGTTGTGTGACTCGAAACGAAATAGCTTCTTGAATATGGCTTCTTTCCATATATTTCCATAAAAGAGAAAATAATTCTCAACACCACTCTCCAAAAAGGTACAGTAACAGAAAACTGTTCTTCAGTACAAATGCTAAATAGTCAGGAACCCTGCCTTCTGAACTCACCTTCTGCAAAGTAACAACATGCAAGATTTCTACCTACCAAGATTCTAGATGATTAGGAATTTTATTCTCCTAAATCAAATAGAAGAAAATCCAGTTTTTAGGAAATACAGGAAACTGCCCTTCCCTCTAAATTATGTCCTTAAACCTAAAAAGCATTTTATAGAGGGAAATACCATGAATCATCTACATTTTAAAAATGATGTAATATGAAATTTTGTCTTGCTGAAATGTACAGAAAGCATAATAGACATTGCTATCTATGACTATTCTCCCAGGCAAGTACATCCCTCAGTCAAAGGCAGAGGGCCAAAGAGTTGTGTAAAAATTTTGTCTTCACCTTTTTAGGAATTCAGCCAAGCTTTGTACCATCATTAACAGGATATTCATTATGCCTCTCCCATGTTCCCTGGAAATGTATAACATATGAAAAACCCTATCTGGGTTATGCTAGCTTTCTGATCTGGCATTTCTTTCTCTTAAGTACTGGTATTAAAAAAAACCATAATAAATCTTGTAATGTTTACATCTTGCAACATAAGGATTTTTGCTAAGCATCTTGCCCAATTTATGTACTGTAACTCATGTAAATTGCCTGGCAAGCCCTTTGAAAAATATGAAATCATCCTCTTATTCATGTAAAAGTAATTATCAATATTTGGACACAATTTTAAACAGAGAACCATTTTTCAAAGGCTGCCAAGGAGAGATGTGGGAGGGGTCCTTTTTTGATGGGAGTGGAATGTCCAGCTTTGCTGCTGATAAATTCATGGTAGGATTCTTTCTCTATATTTGAGGGGAGAAAGACATAGGGTTACCCTCAAGCTTATAGGCTCCCTTACTACATTTTACTTCGTTGCTGTGAAACAGAAATTGTTGGATTATCTGGGCATATAGTATATCCTCAATGTACAATCACAATTGGGACTGGAACTTCTGTTGCTAAGCAATGCAGTCGTTAAGTGAATTGCACCTGATTTTGCAACCTTTTCACCATGGTTAATAAGTGAATCACATGGTTGTTAAGTGAAGCTGGCTTTCTCATTGAGTTTGCTTGTGGGAAGCCCCCTGGGAAGATTGCACATAGCGATTACGAGACCATGGGACACTACAGCTATCATAAATACATATGGGTTGCCAAGTGCCTGAATTTTGATCTTGTGACTGCAAGGACATTGAAACAGTTGTATGTGTGATGATTGAGTGACTTTTCACAACCCTTGTAACTTTAAATGAATTTTAAACAAATGGTTGTAAGTTGAAGACTACCAGTACTCTGCTGCAATTGTTTTGTCACAAAAACAAGAATTCAGAGGCATATTATATACTCAGAAACATGAAATGACATGGAAATGGACATCAAGGCTAAAGAAGGAGAGAATGAGTGGCCCTCAGTATGTCCTTGTCAGCTGATTGCTTCAGTGTCCTATTTGCAAATGGCTTCCAGCAGATTATGCCAAGATGCTGGATTGGTTAAAGCTCTTTATCCTCTTCCATAGTTCACTAACTTAATAATGCTGCTTTTCCATATTTGTAACTATATGGCTTTAGTCAGTTAAAGCTCATGGAAATATCTATATATCTATGACAAATTGTCATAGTCTCTTATCCAGGCTACCAGTTTAAGAGGTAGGATAACTTTATTATCTCTGACAACCCATTGAGATTTGAAAGTATTAGGAAGTGGCACAGAGTTTTCCAACCTGAAGTCCTACAACATTTAAGAACTATGGTAGTTGTTATGCAATGTATGAGAAGTTGGAACAAATGAAGTAGTGAAAAATTTGGCTGTTTCAAAGAACCTGAAATTCCACAAATAAAACCCTGTGTAAATCTTGTTCTTGAGCCTACTCTCAGGCTTCAGAGAACTATAAAGTCATATACGTAATGTCAGTTAAAAGAAGTAAGATGCCTGTTGATCTCCAAAGTCACAGATGAGGTGATAGATGAGTCAATGCACAATTCTTTCTTAATATTATGACTGACACGGAGAGTATTTAAACATATTGTTACCATATTTTTGAACTGCTATCTTCAAATGCCCCCTCTCAATTTTTTGTTTTCCAGTTACTTCAGTTATGTGGAATGAAGAAAGAAGGATATATACATATCTAAAAATCATTATATTAGACATCTTCAAAATTATACATGAAAATATCGACCAAGTACTCAGGATTTAGTAATATGCACCACTGCAGAGCAAAGTATAGGGAAAACAGATATGACGGTGTTCAAAAGAAATTGAGATAGTGATATTCTTCTTTGTGTTAAACTCTGGATTTCTGGCCATCTAGGTTTTCTGTGTTAACTCCTGATCTTGCTTGTATCCTTGGTTGCTGCAACTTACTTAGCCCTTTGTAATGACTGCACTTCTACAATTGATATAAGGAATTCTCAACTTAAAATCATACTGGAGCCCAGAATTTGTAAGTCATGATGGCTTTAAGTTGAGACACCCCTCCCCCCGTGACTGGACCCAAATTTATGCCTTTTTGTGGCAGTCATTAAGTGAGCACCACCATTGTTAAGTGAACAGAGTGGCTGTTTAGAGAATGTAGCAGTTGTTAAGTGAATCCATGTATTGCTATGGACATGTTTTTTGCTGGAAACTGACTTTAAAGGTCCAGAAACCAGCAAAAATATCATAAATAATGGTCACTATGGAATACTGCAGTTGGCCTAATTCATGAGCAGGTTGCTAAGCTCCTGAAATAAGGTGATGTGCCAGTGTGTGCGCTCAGATGTTGGAACTGTAGAATTGGGTTGTCAGGATCTCTTGGAGACTCCATAATTTTAAACACTTGCTAAGCAATTGGTTATTAAATGAGGACTACCTGTACTTTTCTCAGCATTCCATAGCTTTAGGTTGTATCAACAGATTGTGTCTTCTGGAGGTTTTATCAAGAATGTATAGCTTGATATAACGTGTCACAATTCAGAAGTTCAAATCAACAAAGCCTTCTGTTGTCCTGGATTGACATGTGTCCAAGATACTCTCATGTGTCCTATGAATACATGAAAATCACCTCTGTAATGTGTTATAGGAATAAATGAGCAATTGTACCTGAGCTCGCCCTGACTTGTGGACCCATCTGTCCAGGTCAATCAGGTGTGTGCTGAGTCCTTTCCCCAACCGATTAAGAAATGCCAAATTAAGAGGGACCCCAAACAAAGCATAAAATACACAGAAGACCTGTCCAGCTACTGTACTGGGGGCCAAGTTCCCATAACCTACAGAAAGAAAAGAAATCAAATCTCTTAATGAGGCTCAATTTACATGAAAAAATATTTTATTAAGAGAATTCTGCTTATTCTTCTTTCATAACTCATCCTATTTTGATCCAGCCAAAATTAAATATTTGCAGAATCTTCTATGATTGAAATTATGGGGATTTTAACACTGAATTTTGGCTGGTTCATGAACTTTCTGATGCTCTGAGTGCCCAAAAGCAGATTTCACAAATACACAACTGATACTGTACATTCTGTAGACATGACAATTCATCATAGAAAAAAAATCACATAAAAATGGGTGTAGTTGAATATAATGACTTTTAAAATATACATTTCAAAGTCTGAAACTTTTCTGATACAGATTTACAAACTGCTTTGTATCATCAGTCATACATGACTCAACTTTTACCTAAAGTATTATGGAAATCAAAAGAAGAAAGATTTCCGGGGGGGGAGGAGGATAACTCACATTACCTATAGTAGTGACCACAGTTCCAGCAAAGAAGAAACTATTGCTAAAGTCCCAGTTACTAGGATTGGTTGAATTTCCTTCAGGGTTGACTCCTTTTTCCCAGGCTTCCATAATGACCTGTCATGGGAACATTTGTAAAAGAAGGGGAACAAAAGGATTTTTAAAAACTGGGAGATTATAGTAACTAAGTAGTAAAATGAATTCAGTTTCCAATATTCACTATTGATCACGTTTTTTTTTGTAGTAATGATGAGAGGGCCCATGTTACTCTACCATTGAAATAGGACTGCTTGTAGGAAATGAGTAGGCTGAGCTGGAAGATGGGGTTAAATTTGTCATCAGTTTGGAATAATTGTGTAGCCACAAGCCAAGTCTAACCATTCATCAATTCTGTTAAGCTCTATTTATTGTCAATTTAGTTTTGACAGTTAATTGTCCAGATTCTGTAAATATAGCAGTAATAAACTCTTCAGTTCTTTGAACTGAAATAGTGTGTGCCTGACACTACTAGACGCAGTAAGAATTGTACACAACTCATGACACTCGTTCAATGAGAACAATTATAATTGTATTTAGAGCTTATGGAGAATTCATACTTTTCAAATGTATACATGAATGAAAGCAAAAATGTGTAGTTTTGAATTGTTCTACCAAATTCTGCTATGTAGTTTGTACCTTTAAAGGATGATCAAACAAATGTCAATCTACAAATGGTTAATATATAAATCTGTGTAATTATAAAAATAGGTAAATTAAGGAAAAATGCATATTGAAGTAGAATGGATTTAAGATTTTTTTTTTTAAAGCCACTCAAAAGAATTAAAGGTGACAGATTTACCCATCTTTAGTAAATGTAACAAGATTGGGAGGGGACTCTTTCACTGGAATCCATGGTGGTGGATCAGCTACAGTGAGGCAATAAGAGGGATGAAGTATCTGTTTAATACCAGAATAATGTAAGAAAGGGTTTAGGAAAAGACTGAAACTATGGGAAATGGGTGACTGCAAATAGGGTATTTGTAAACAATTTAAAGGTGTCTAAGTGTCTTTAAAAGTCTAATTAAGGAGTAATTACCAGGCCCTTACAATATTAAGCAGGAGAAACAGGGTTTAAACTCTTGTGACATAGGTATGTATAAAGAGAGAGATACTTAGACTTTGTACATGTTGTCCTTTATTATGTTTTTAATTCTGTTTTTAATTTTGTCCCTTTTAAATCATTTTATTGTTTTTGTCTGTAATCCACTCAGAGTTACTTTGTGAGATGGGTAATGTCTAAATTTTATAAAATAAATAGGGTTCAGTGATATTTATAATAAACTTTAACATATCTACACCTCAGCCTTGGATTAAAGTAAAAACATTATTACGGAGTGAGTTGTAATTCTTAGACAAACATTTAACAGTGTCTTGAAAGAAAGTATTGAGAACACATAAGGCCAGTTGTTGATCAGGAAGCTGTTGATCCCATAAAAAACTGAATTCCATTCTTAGATGCATTTCTCATTTTCTGAATATCGTCACTATGTTAAAAATTATGGTAGTTCATAATGCATTTGCCTGGTATTAATTTATCATGATGATTGCAGTGCTCCAAAAGTATTCACTTATTTTTTTGTGTCCTTTCAATTGCAATAAAATACTTTTCCTGTGCTTGGTTCTGAATGTACTTTCATGGACCAACTGTGCTAGCTGCATTTTTGATCTTCTCTGCAATGCTTGTGATGAAACTCTCCAATATTATCTTATGATCTAGCCTAGATGTTCCTTTGTTGAATCTCATTAGAAAGTACATAAACACCCATGCAATGGTTGGTGTAAGCAGAGAATGGGCTACATTGAGTAAGGGTATTGGGCAAAGTACAATAATACTAAGCTGAAGGATTCCAATTGGAATGCCGATACTTGGCAAATGCATTATATTTATGAAGATTTATGCTGTAACTGAAATATCGGTGCCCTCTAGTGTTTTTGTACAGTATCAACCAACATTGATCACAGAAAACAATGCTCCAAAATGAAACATGCCTTCCTCAGAAAATTGAATTTACTTTTAACAACAGCAGCAAATATGTGGCATTTTCTTAATTTCTGTTTATATTGTGGAGAACAAAATGCTCAGTTTTTTCAGAGGACAAGCTACAGTATATAGTTATTTTTGATTATAAATGCTGTCATTAAAACTATTTTGTTGGGGAAAATAATAATTATCACTTCAATCAAATGCTAAGCTATTGGTTTAAAGTAAGAGCCAAAGAAAACAAAATATGAAACCTTCATATATATGAAAGGGTCAAGCCATTTTTCCTCAGAAACTACCATTCTTTAAACAATCAGTGCAAATATATATATTTTTAAAAATTGCACCTAGGAGTTAATTATGTCATATGATATTTACTGTTTCTTCTGCAAATATCTCCTACATTCTCCCATTTCTAGATTAATGCTCTGCAAAATTGAGTATCGGTAAAGAAATGGAAAATTGATCGTGGGATAATCAGGAATTTGGAACTGACATTTTTATGTTGATGTTTTTTTAAAAATTAAGCAACATTTATTTTTCTGTCATTTTATCTTAAATAATTTTTTTGAATGGAGGTGTGTTCAGGAGTAGTAGATGTCTGACTGGAAGATAGAATAACTGAACTGAACTGAAATATTACATGTCATAACTGTGGCTAGAATATTGTATGCGCAAAACTGAAAAAAAATTATACTATATCATCAAAGGAAAGTGTGGTAAGAAAAGTGTTGGAGTGCGCTGAGATGGATACACTAACAAAAGAAATAAAAGATAAAGCAGAAACTGAATACTACTTGGTATGGAATGTATGGTATAACTGGTTAGAGGATAGGTGCAAAGACTAAGAATTTATCAAGGAAAAATGACTTAGGAGTTAGAAAATTGTAATAAATCGGTAACAGTATATATGACATGTTTACAAATTATTATATTAATATATCAGTATATATAAAGAATAATGGAACCACATGTATAAATATATAGAGGTGAATAGAAAATGAATATATAGTGAATGTATACTGATATGGAAATGTTGCAAAGAGAAAAACTGTGATATAAAATAAGGAAAATCTCTTCAATAAAAATAAAAGAATAACTGAACCCTTCAATTTAAAGTTTGTAAACCAAAGGAGATGACAATTCCCTCATGGATTTAAGTCAAAGTAGCTGCAGAGGAAAGGAAATGGAAACCTGTAAGCTCTTTAGTAACTAGGAACTCTATGTCCTTGTTATGACTTGTACAATGGCAGAGATGGGAGGTGCATTAGGATTAGAGGTGTGCCTGTTGGCCTTCCCCAACACCTACAATCTGTGTGGGCAAAGGGATTCAGGCGACTCCCAGACGTTACAATATGATGGGAAGAATTGCAGTGGGGATAGAGAATATAGCAGAAACAGTTTCAGTTTTTCCCCAAGCTAAATGGAAGGAAAAAGTTTCCTTTGAATTATTGCTTCATGAATTGTTAACAGAATACATAATGTTCATATGTCTAGATCTAATTCACACATCTTAAAAGGTAAGCCATAATGCTTTGGTTCTCTCAATATGCATTGTGGTTTGTAAACCAGAGAAAATGAAATAACTGATATTGACAATCAACATCATGCATATCAAATAGACAAACTTTCTCCAACTTTCTGACCATTTGGGGTTAGATTTGATCATCTTTAGAAGACAAACTCTCTTTAATATAACTGGCCGAGTCAAGGCCAGCATTCTCTATGCATTAGCCATCCATTCCAGAGATGCAGCTCCATGTTAATATTGGCTCTGTGGATAGACACTGATAGTGGAAGGTTCTCCTTACCTGCACAAACTGTTCCAGAGCTTGGCGATCCAGGCATGTATAGTTTTGCAGGAACATAAGCTTCTTCATTTGGAACTGGTCTCGACTCTGAGCTTCTGCCTGCTTCTCTAGCAGCTGGAACACCATGGCTCCCAGAAGGAGGTAAAAGAGATACCCGAGCACCAGTGTCAGAGTCCAGCTAAGCTGCCGGTTGCACACGGTGAGGTAGGGCATGGCTGTTGGTGGGCAGGCAGACCTGACCTAGTGGAGCCACTCGTTATTCCATGGGTTAATGTTCTTCCTCAAAGAGGCATAGAAGAATTGCACAGCTGTCTTTTCAGCACACGCAGCTAAGGTCCTGTTTAAACAGCTTGTGAGTATCGGGTCTAGACAACATGAGACTAAAGCAAACAGATTTAACTCCCACCTCTTTTCTTCAGTTGGGAGTAAAATCACACTGGTTTGTTGCTGCATTTCTGATAACAGTGATGCGTTTTTGTTAACAAGTAAAAGACAGACAAATTCAGTGTTTCTCACATTTGGGGATTGGCAAATTGGGCTAAAAGACCTGTAAATGGACTTAGCTAGCATTATTGGAAGTTTCTGTACTGCCAGTGACAAATAATAGGATAAGCTACAGTAGCAATCTCCAGCTTGATGCCTTCCAGATGTGTTGAACATTAACTTTTATAATTCCTAGCTTGAATGCTGCATCATGCAGATTTTCTTTTGTTTGTTTGTTTCCATTTCCACAGTATCAGCAATTTGGAACGTATCATACAGCAGTTATATAGCACTGGGCAGGAATGGCACAGCAACTCCTGGCGATATCAGAATTAGGAACCAAGTATCCTTTCAATAATTGCATTTGAAAAGTCACATGCAAATAGGAAAAGTTGGCATAGAAGTAATTTAGGGCAACCATGTTTAAGTCACTTATGTGTTGCTAAAACTCACAGATAAGGTGTCAGATCCAAGATCTGTGGAAATGGAAAACCAGAAGTGGAACTGAAATCCTTCCCTGCACTGGGCTCACAAGAGAGGTTCAGGTAACTTACTCTGTTCCTCTCCCACCTGTTCTGAGTACACATGAGAGAGTAAAGAGCTAAATAAGCAATATATGTCCTAGTGCCAAAGTACAGTAGCAATGTGTCCTCTGTTATCACCTATGATATAAGTGCTTTGTTGCCATCTACACATGTGGTTGCTGTGGGAAAGGGCTCTCTGCATATCATATACACAGATACGGCTTCTTAATGTAGCATAAGTCAATACCTCTTCACAAGGATAAACATCACTGTATACTTCAATCTACAAAGTGCCTGTTTCTACATGGACAATAGGATTTTTTCCACACTCCAGATGATGATGGTTGGTAATGTTTATTGTTAATTTAAATTTTAATAGATTACCTGCCATGCAATATATCTCCAAATGGCACATAAAACTGAAAAATACCTTAACATGCAAAAACATATAAAGCACAAAATAATAAGCATTACAACAGCACCTTTTCAAAATATTGAGGTGAATACAGTTTCTTCATGTGCCTAATTTGTAACCAAGTTAGTATGATCTGGCTGAATGGTGTCTAATAATTGAATTAGGCTACAGGCCTTGCAGCTCTCCATGCTCCTCCTCCACATGGGGTTGAAGGCATGAGTGAATGTAAAACTGTTTAATACATGAAAGTCCTTGTCAACTTTATGGATTAACAAGAATCACCTGTAATATAATAAAATTGTATGTTGCCCAAATATCAACAACTCTTAAAGAAACAAACCAGTTCAATATTATGTACAACTGAGGGAGATACTCCAGTTGTCTGCATACCTGAGAAGCCATAACATGTAGGCTTAAAAGACTATATAGGTTGAGCTTCTTATGGGCCTAGATCTTGATGGTCTTGTTTGTCAGTGAGACCCTTCTCTGACTTGAGAGACCCTTATTCTTCAAGTACTCTGCTTTAGGGGCCCTGATAAATTGTCAATTGTACTTAAATGATAGATAGATGTTCTTCAGGGAATCTCCAAAGAATCTCTAAAGGGAATCTCCAAAGAATCACACAATTCCTTGTCCTGGGCAATGGTTACACCTTTAAAATTGTAAGGAGCTCCAGTGCCCTAGAAGAAACAAATCAGGAAGCAGTGCAATGTGGATGTTTTCACAACCAATCTACATCATGTTCATTGTGATTAATTCCTTTTGTTAATCATTTGGAAGTGTTTGAATGGAAAGGTAGTATGTACATTTACTACAGCGAAGGAAAAGAAGGAGAAATCATGGCAGTCGGCCTCAGTGGTATGACTGAGAAGCTTTATTTAGTGAAATCCAGCTTCCAGTGGCTATTAAAAACATGTGAGATCCTTCCTTGAATGGCTGGCACTCCTTCATTCAAGGTCTGCACATCACATTAGTCAGAATTTTGTAGTTAAAACCAATGTCTAATTACTGGTGTAAAAACAAGCCCATTTAGTCAGATGAATGGCAGAGACCTTTAATGTGTTTTGACAGGATTATTATCTCTAATGGTAGGAATAAAGTAATATGTTAAAAGAATATTAAAGTTGCAGGCACTGCTAATCAATGGGAAATAAAATATATCACAGAGGTGTTTTATAAAAAGGACAAAGACTCCTACATAAGACATGTCAGGAGATGATTTTACCATCAGGTTTTAATTGAAAAAAAGACAAGGAGAAATATTTATTTTTAAGGAAACTATTGTCCAAGCAACAGAGAAAATGAATATGTCAGAAGATTACAAATACCTGAGGATTAAAGTAAACCCCACAGCCCTAAATGTTTATTCAGAAGAGCCTATCTAATTCTAAAATTAAAGGGGTTTCACCTCAGATAAATTGGCTATGAAGGTGAAACCTAAATGCCAAATTTCATTCCCAATGTGGAGTTCTTGGTGTTCTCTTGTCATTTATTGCCAATGATTTAGATTTTTAGATTTAGTCAAGAAAGATAAACAAAAGTAAAAATTCACATTTTACCCAGAAGTACAGGTATTTCATATATCCAAGCTGCAATGGGCAAATGTCCTCTAGTGGCCCTAGGTGACACATAAATTTAATTAACATGAGAAAGTGTGAGTGCCAAACTTGGTGAGACAAAACTTACATCAAAACATAGTACAAGTGCTATCCGTGTTGAAGGCTAAAATGAGTGGTAAAAGTAAATTATAAGGGTAAAGGACACACAATTTAAAAGTTGGGTCTGTTGTAAAAGGACTTGATCACTTGATTTTGCAATGCCTAATTTTCTCCACTATTAGGATTCTTGGATCAATAATAAAAACTATATGCCTTTCCAAGTATTGCCCTTGACTCTGATCAGTACTGGTTTGAGTTCCTAGAGAGGAATTTACTGCAAAGCATAAATTGACCAATGTCATGAGGGCACTGAAGGTCAATGTCTATTAGCTCAGCTGGTGGTGACCATGGCATATATGGAAGCCAGCAACTTGGAATGTTATCTGGGTTTCTAGACAGAGTTGTTGCTATGCCCTGGTGAAGCTCTGACAGGAAGAGTGAATGAGTACTTTGATTTCGGAAGACAATGTGTAGCTATGTAATTCCATTTTTACAACCACCAAAGCTGCTTTGTAGTAATAATAGACATTAAGTGCTATTTCTAATATATGGTTAGCATAGGGATTGCTTCTTTTAATACAAATATCTCAGAGAAAACTTTGGAAAAACCTCAGCCCTCCAGTATGTGACACTTTCCACATAGTTTTCCATTAAGTAGCCCTTGTCCTTCAATGTTAAACTCACCTTCTGGGTACAAAATATTGCCCTATTTCTGCCATTAATATAAGCAAGAAGGCAAAAATATTGTATGCCTATTCTGCAGGGACAGCTTCAGTGTTTTCCTGTTCGGGGGCAGGTTTGCCGCCACCCATTTCTTTTCCTTCTTTGCTCTTTTTTGATTTTGTCACAGTAAGTTTTATCCCTATTGCTTTTATTGTGTTTTTGAATAGAGAGACGTAGTGTGCAAAAACCAGAGCTAGATTGTACAAGAATCATCTAAGAAAGGCTTGTTGAAGTCAACTCCTGGTAGGGAATTGACTTCAACAGAGCTGAAGAAGCTTCTTGGATGAGAAGGGAAACATCTTCAAGAAAAAGCAGAAAATCCAGTTGCCTCTTGAAAAAGCACCTTTGGGACTGAGACT
>JANHFT010001124.1:335723-347532 GCA_032467955.1 Pseudoxenodon macrops | reverse complement strand
TGTGTCTAGTTGTCTTGGTTTGCAGTGCTCTATAGCATCGTTTTGAGGGTAGGAGTTGAAACAATCTATGTCCAGGAGTAAAAATCAGGAGTTCAATACACAGCTGTCATTCCTTTGCCATCTTGAGTGGGAGTCCCCAAGGTCTGCTGATAATCCACTTCTGAATCTGGATGAGATGGCACTCCTTGGACTATAGTTGTCCATAATTTGTGGATCTTGAAATGTGAAGGGAGAGTCTGTAATAGAAATATTACTTTCTGTTTTCTCAGATACTGAAAAGTGCACCAAGTGCCCAGTTGATCATTATCCAACCAAGAACCGAATCCAATGTATCCCCAAAAGAATAACTTTCCTATCCTATGAAGAACATCTTGGCATCATCCTGGTCTCTTTTGCCCTACTGTTGTTTCTAACCACAGGCTTTGTTTTAATCATATTCATTAAATACCTAGAAACTCCCATTGTCAAAGCCAACAACCGGGACCTCTCTTTCATCCTCCTGGTTTCTCTCTTGCTTTGCTTCTTGTCCACTTTTTTCTTCATTGGCCGACCAAGGAAAGCCACCTGTCTTCTCCGACAAACGGTGTTCAGCATTGTCTTCTCAGTAGCTGTATCTTCTATGTTGGCCAAAACAATCATGGTGGTGCTGAACTTCCTGGCCTCAAAACCACGGAACAGGTTGAGAAGATGGTTGAGGAAGAGCTTGGCCAACTCCATCAACCTCTCTTGTTCTGCTGGCCAAGTTTTCATCTGTGTCATGTGGCTGGGAGTTTCTCCCCCATTCCCTGACACTGACCTCCACTCCCAGCCTGGAGAGATCATCCTTCAGTGCAATGAAGGGTCTCTCACCATGTTTTATGTTGCTCTCTCCTATATGAATTCCTTAGCTGCCATTTGCTTTATAGTAGCTTTTCTGGCCAGAAACCTTCCTGAGGCCTTCAGTGAAGCCAAGCTAATCACTTTCAGCTTGTTTGTCTTCTGTAGTGTCTGGCTCTCCTTCCTGCCCACCTACTTAAGTACCAAAGGAAAGTCCATGGTGGCTGTGCAGGTCTTCTCCATCTTGGCCTCTGGTGCTGGGCTTCTGGCCTGCATCTTCTTCCCCAAGTGCTACATTATCATCCTGAGACCAGATCTAAATGCTACAGAACATGTAATGATAAAAGTAGACAAGTGATAGCGAAATGATTTCTTAGGCTCATAAGATGTATTTATTATAGTTATGATTGTTCTTGTATTCTATCTTTTCATCTGTTTGACAATTAAGGTTGTTTTACATGGAAGGAAATGAAAATATGAAGTGTAAGACTGATGAAATTAAAAAACCCAAGATAAATATCAAACTAAAACAATTGAAGTAATAATTAATATATGCACATAGGCTAGAACAGGATAAGGAATGAGACAGTTATATTAAGAAAGTTGCAGAAGTGACAAGAATCCCAGAAGGAATCGTGTTGCCTATGGTGGCATGAATATGGAAATCTAACTTTCTCTGAAAATTGGAAGAATGTCTCTTTCTCTCTGTGACTTGTCCTTGAAAGTACCTGTGGGAAATAAAACTGGCTGTCAAGAGCATGCATATGATCTCTGGATGACCTACCTTTGTTATTTCTGCAGGTGTTAGATGACACAATAGACATTGTGGAATCTCAGAGTCCTATGACCTCTGGAGCCATGAGGGCACAGTGGTTAGAATGCAGTATTGCAGGTTAATTCTGCCAACTGCCAGGAGTTCGATCCTGACTGACTCAAGGTCAACTCAGCCTTCCATCCTGCCAAGGTCGGTAAAACGAGGACCCAGATTGTTGGGGATCAATAGGCTGAGTCTGTAAACTGCTTAGAGAGGACTGTAAAGCACTCTGAAGCATTATATAAGTGTAAATGCTATTACTATTTGTGTAGAGCAGAGGTGTCAAACTGAAGGCCCATGGACCAAATCCGGTCAGTGGGGTGCTTAGATCTGGCCCATAGAGCCACCCTGGAAACAGCAAAGGACCGGCCTGTAGTACTTCTGCCAATGAAAATGCAGCTTGGGAGGGCCGTGAGCTGGTCTGGTCCTTTGCTTTTCTCTGGCAGAGGGCTAGGAAAACAAACTAAAAACAAAACAAAAAGAGAAATGTTTCCCCTTTTGCATTTGAGCATCCAAGAAGGGACAGGAAAGGAGAAAGGGAAAGAGGAAAGAAAAAGAAAAAGAAGGAAAGCTGGGAAGAGAGCAAGGAAGGGAAAATAAAGAAAGAGGGGAAGGAAGAAGAAAGGAGTATGAAAAGGAAAAGAAAAAGAAGAAAAGGAAGGAAGGAAGGAAGGAATGAAGGAAGGAGATTTTAATGAGAGGGAGGGAGGGTCTGAAGGAAGTCCTGCCTTAGCACTTAGCCACCACAGGTGCCCCTGACACAAGTGACATTGAGCTGGCCACACCTACCCTAGCCATATCCACCCCAGCCCCCCAAGGTCAAACAGAATCTTGATAGAATAGAATAGAATAGAATAGAATAGAATAGAATAGAATAGAATAGAATAGAATAGAATAGAATTCTTTATTGGCCAAGTGTTATTGGACACACAAGGAATTTGTATTTGGTGCATTTGCTCTCAGTGTTCATAAAAATACAAGATACATGCAGCCCTCAATGAAATCGAGTTTGACACCCCTGATGTAGTGTCTTTACTCTCCCAACACCCAAAATGACCTTGCTGCCAAATAGCATCGGGAAAGTGCAAAACTTGCTGTGAAGACATGATCCAGGAAAGAAAGAAGGGAAACAGCCTGAGACCAGATTGCTCTTTTCTCCTAAGAAACTACTTCAATCTCTGGTCTGCAAATGGTTAGCTTTCAGAATTCTGCCATGTGAATGTGGAACGTTTCTATGATAGAAAATGGCAGGTGGGCACCTCTGTGGCTTCACCATCCAGGCTTAGGTTGGGAGCTGCAGGGAGTTTGCCCTTCAGGAAAGCTGGTGGTTCATCCCATCTTCTCTCCATTCTTTAAATAAACAGCTATAAGGAGGAGGGAGAAAGAGGAAATACCTCTCCTTCTGCCACTTTATTCCTGACTGAAGTTGTTCCTATTACATAAAAATGTTTGGTTCCACCCACTGTGTGAATCCTGATTAGCTGCTGCTTGTGAAATCGATCTGGTCTATGTTCCTGGTGTGGATGTGTCCCCAAACATTTCTCCCAAAATTAAAAATAGACAGTAGTTCGTTACAAGAATGCTTCAAGATTTGAAGACAGCTATGAGCATGGTGGCCTTAATTCCATTGACTTATTAATTTTAATAGAAGGTCACTTGTTGAAGCAGCATAGTTTTAATTCAGCATTTATTGCAAGAATGACCCCACCAATAAGATGGTTTTCTGACTGTAATGGTTCAGTAGGTGTTCTCTGCCCCTCTTCAAAGTCAATAGATAGTTGGCTATAGTCCATAGGCTGCATGAGGCACAATCAAAACCAATTGGACCATTTTGTGTGTGTATGAGACTTATGGTGTCACCTGCACAGTCACTGTCTTATTACATAGATGCAATTCATCATCATTGCAGGTTCAAAGTCTAATGTGACCAGAATGAAACTTCTATGGGTTTTAGTAAACTAGAGGAATCCCAGGCAAGATATCATATGTGAAAGAAATGATGCACAACAGATACACATATCTGAAATATATCTGGAGTAAAGCTTTTCTGTTTATTCAGATGTTTTATGCCACACATCTCTTTGTTCAGTCTAGCATTTCCATCTCTACAAAAGTTTAGTCAAAACCCCTTAAGATTTGGGATAAGGTGAACAAATAAATCTCCATGTTTTCGATATTTTGATAAGGAGAACTATCTCGTGATGTTCTGATCCCTGTTGTATATGTACATGATGTGCAGATCAGTATCAGGATACTCCATGCTGCTATCCCTCAATGGACAAACCAAGGAGACTCAAAAGTTTGATCCAATTTTTCCCCCAGCTCAAATATTTTCACAAGTGGCTAAAGTTACATATTGAGCATCCAGCCATCTTAAGAAAGTTGCCCAATTAAATTGGAATACCTACTGTAACACTCTCCCCGTAGAGAATCCAGATGGCTGGACTAACAATGGACTCTTGCCTTCTCATATCATGACACCGTTTCTCCAGGCTTCTCAAAGATAAAGTCAGCTCATTTCCCTCAGCATCCTAGAACTCAATTCATCTCCCCCTGGCCCTGAGATTTGAATGGGTTGAAAGTCAAAATGTATTTCCTGAACTACATGGAGGGATTCTCTCAGTCTCAAGCTATAACTCTGTCTTTTATACAGGTGCTTCACACACCTGCTGGTAAAATACAAACTCTGTCTTTCCTTTGTCATCTCTTAGCAGTTTGTCATATTAGTTTAATAGATTAATAGAGTTGGAAGGGACATTGTAGGCAGGGGTAGGTTCTAACTTACCTCGCTGCCGGTTCACTGTCTCCTGTGCCAGGTGGGTGCACCTTGTGGGCATACGCATGCGCAGTAGAAAACAAATCCAAAAAATTCCCCCCCAAAAAAGGCCGAAAACAAGATGGCGACGCATGTGTAGTGCAGGAAACTCAGCTTCTGCACATGTGCAGAAGAAAAAAACCACCCCAAAAAATTGTTTTTTAAAAAAGTTTTTAATGGCGGCACCCATGGACCAGAACCGGCTCTGTGACATCACCAGCGGCCTACTACCTACTCAGTAGAACCAGTCCGAACCGATAGGAACCCACTTCTGCTTGTAGGTCATCTAGCCCTACCCCCCGCTCAAGCAGGAGACCCTACACCATTTCTGACAAATGGCAGTCCAGTCTCTTGTTGAAAGTCTCAAGTGATGAAGCTCCCACAACTTCCAAAGGCAACTTCTGTTCCATTGGTTGATTGATCCATCTGTTTTGAATTTAATCTTTCATTTTGTATGCATTGGAAGAGAGACCCATTTAGGAAACTATGCATAAGATGAACCTATTATCATCATGCTCCTACTGCTTGTGAAAGAATTCCTCTACCAAGTAGGCGAGGTAGCACACAGGTCATTTTCCTGGAGATAGAAGACTTAATCTTAGATAATGCAGTCTGTTGAAACTCCAGTCACTACAACTGGCTTGTCCACATAATATTCCAGACTTAGGAGGATCTGAATAATATCTATAGAAGAATGTGGTAAAAACTGTCCAAAGCAACTATATAGATGAACTGTGAAGGTCATCTCTTATCCGGGAGAGAATTGATCTCCGTTCTTGTTAAAAAATACACAAACCACCAAAAACAGGCGAGAGTAAATACAAACCAACATGATTAATCCATCTTAGAATATACTCAGTACCCTAGATTCCCCAGGTTTCCATAATAATACCTGCCTCTTGGACTTGCCAGATGTTATCATACATTCAGATGGATTGTGTTGATCTAATAACCTCATTCCATATCATTAAAAACAGTATCTTGAATTGGGCTCAGGAGCAAACTGGCAAGCAATGAAGCTCAAGGAGCAGAGGTATGACATGTTCTGGAACTACCCGTAATTGCCCATGGCACTACATTTTCCACCAGTTGACGCTTTCATATATTCTTCCAGGATAGCCCAAATTACAATATATTACAGTAGTCCAATCTGGAGAGGACCAAGGCATGACTGACCATGATTAGGGCTCCTACATTTAGGAACATGTGCAACAGGTACACAACATGAAGCTGTGCAAAAGCCCATTGAGCCATTATTAACACCTTCTCCAGATGTTGTGAATCCAGGAAGACCCCCAGATTGTTTACCAGGCCCAGCAAGAGCAGTGCAACTCATTCAGCACCAGAAATGGCATCGTACTAAAACAGACAGGGTCCAAAACCCAAAGCTTTTCAGACTTGCCAGGATTCATCTAAAGCCATTCAGAGCCTCATAGTATAAAATTCGTCCCACGGTGAGTGATAAATTTAACCCAATGGCTTCATATAAGAAAAGAAAGCACTGAGCCCTTCAACCAGGGGTGGGCTGCTGGGGGTTCAAAGAGCCCCCAAATCCCACTCCTGGCTGGTCCCACCCTGCCCCTCCCAGGAGTCCCCACACACCCCATTTTGGATGCAGGTAAGCACAGGGCATGCATGGAAGCTCAGGGAGGGTGAAAAACGGGCCTACCAGAAGTTCAGGAATAGCCTGGGGAGGCTATTCTTGCCCTCCAGGAGGCTCAATGAAAGCCTCTGGAGCCCAGGAAGGGCAAAAATGTCCCCTGCTGTGGTGCAGGAGGCCAACTAGGCCACACCCACCATGGCCACACCCACCCAGCAACCAGGCAGAAAACCCCTTGCTAAAATTTTTTGAAGCCCACCCCTGCCTTCAACACTCAAAAGAGTAAGGACAAGGACAGACCCTCTCCTCCAAAATTAGCACTGAGTCATATCAACCCCAGAGAAAGGCAGAAAATCAGAAAAACCTTTCTGTACTGCCCTCCTAGAATCATTTCAGCTGATCCAGAAAGATACCATGGTCAGGGGTATCAAAGGCTACAGAGAGGTCAAGCAGGGCAGGGATGGATGCCCAGTGTCCATTCCATCCTCACCAGAAGTCATGGAAAAAAGAGTGCCCAATGCTTCTATCCCATGGCTGTGCATGAATCCTGACTGAAAGGGATCCAGATTATCTACTTCTTCCAAGGTCCCCTTCAGGATTTCCAATAACCTTCTCCAAAATGGGGATAGTGGGTGTAAATTGATCCATATGCTAGAGTCCAGAAATGTTTTCTTAAGGCGATAGTGAATCAAAGCCTTTTTACGTGGCCAAGGAAGAACCCATTCATTCAAGGAACCATTAACTACCACTAGGAACCATTCACACGACACCACTCGGGTTGATTTAGCAAGCCAGGTGACTGAGCTCAATGTCCTAAGAACACTCTTCACTTCCTGAGGTCAAAACTGTTCCCAGTTAATAGCACTTAGTAATAGCACTTAGACTTATATACCATTTCACTGTGCTTTACAACCCTCTCTAAGTGGTTTTACAGAGTCAGCATATTTTCCTCAACAATCTGAGTCCTCATTTTACTGACCTCAGAAGGATGGAAGACTGAGTCAACCTTGAGCCTGGTGAGATTTGAACTTCCAAACCTCTGGCAGCCGCCAGTCAGCAGAAGTAGCCTGCAGTATTGCACTCTCACCACTGTGCCACCATGGCTCCTAATCACACAAGAGGACTCCCCAGGCATCTCCTCTGAACTTGCAACAAGACCATTAGCGAACTGCAAGCACACCTAAATAACTTTGTTCAACGTCTTCCATATACCCCTACAAGAGATTCTGTGAGCCTCTCTACCCAGTAGGGCTTGTGTACCAAATGAAACAAAGCCAATGGGTGGTTTTGTTAGTACACAAACAGAGTGGAGAAGTACTGGCACTTGGCCTCCCTTATCACTACAAAGTAGGCCTTAATAGCAGCTTTAACCTGTGTTTGATTGAGTTTGCAGTTTGCTCAATTGCTGCTCCAGCCATCTCTTCTCTTGTTTCATTCCCCTCAGCATCTTTTTGATCCATAAAGAGTGATGGGATTGACAAGAGGGACACAAGCTAATGTTACTACACAGCCTTCTTCCAAACAGTGACTTAGGTTTCAAACGGACCATTCAGCAGTAGAGCTGGCTATCATCACCATATAATATTACTAAACACCAAAGATAGGAAGTGACCTTGCCCAGCAGTCCATTTTAATTTTGGGGAAAAAAAGAAGAAGGATACCAGAAGTTTTTCACTTTAGGTTGAACTTTCATCCTCAAAAGTTATTTCATAATATGTCCCAGTAGGAAAGCCCACAACTACAAAACAGAGCCCCAGCTGCCCTTCAGATGCATCTCTGTGCATGGGTCCCTGGAAAAGCTTCAGGATCCCCAGAGGATAAGTTGCTTCTCACTGTAATTATCACCGCCCCGGCCTTTGACAACTCTTCTGCTACTTCTCAAGTGACTGTCTTTGAGGTAAACATCAAAGCAACACGGAAGGGATCTTGCATCAGAAAAGGATAAATGATTCTGTTGAAGCTGGGTGTTTTTCAGAAGATTGAGAACAGGCTGTTGAATGTCTCTTTCTCTCCTTTCCAGGTGAAGCTCAGTTTGTCCCTGAATCAGGAAAGCCACCGGCATTTCCATTGTGAGCATGCTTTGAATTCTTCCAACTCTTCTTGGGTTTTAGAAGCAGAGAAGTGGCTGAATCAGCCCAGGAATGGACCTTGTGCTTCTGCTTCTGATGCTGCTGCTTTTGCTGACCCGGAGAAACTTTGGGAGGTTCAGAAACAAATGCCCTCCGACTCTGAAGCAGAGGGACAGAGAATATCCACGGAGTTATTACAGGCCAGGAGACCATCTCATTAGCGTGGTGGTCACTGCAACGAAAACCTCGCTTCAGCCGTTACAATTCCATGGTACTCGTTATATTTCTTCTCATCCGTAAGTCATTCAGTCTGATGAAACTGCATTCCCTGTGTTTGAATCTATAATGCTCTTCTTCCCCTTATTCCTAGGTTGCAGGACACGTGTAACTTCTTGGATCATTTTGATTGATAGGGCTCTCCTCTTTTGCGTAATCTTGTGTGAGAGACCCAAACACAGGGATTGATAGAAGATTTTGAGAGAGAGAAAGACACAAAAGTTCCCCTTCTCTTCAAGTCCTGAGTTCATTCTTGAATACTGAGTTTTATTTTATACAGTTATTGAAAAAGTTGTTGCCTCTGCCAGTCCATCTTAACTGCTTGCTACTTATAGGAGTACGGATGACTTGTTTTCAGAATTGCTTTTCTGGCTCATTTATCTTTCCATGTTCTTGTTTTATGGTGGTTCAACTTTAATGATGGAATGGTTTGGAACCCTAGTAAGAGAGCAGAACTTAGAACTACTACAAATTATGGTCTATTTGCAATTCTTAATGAGAGTGGGGAAAACTTAGCATCCCATCTTTTCTTTTCTTTTCTTTTTTAAATAATTTTTTATTACATATTTTCAAAATTTACAAATCACACATTTTTTTTCTTCCTCTTACAGCTTTCCGTAATCGGATTTTTTCCTTTACAATTCAGATTCTCCCTTTTTGGCTCATATACATCTATCATATATTTCATATCTCTATTTACATATCTACATCATTTACTATATACAATACCTATATTTTCCCATTTTGTTCTGCCTTATATATTTCTTTACATATTAATTTTGATGATTTTTCAAAACACGTTTGCTTGTTTGTTTATTTGTTTGTCAACTTAATGAAGCTACCAATTCCATGAAGACTCTGGTGCACAGCATTAAAAACAGCAAGGAACAAATTAATAAAGTAAAGAACGATACATATTCAAAGAGAAAAAGCTATTCTAATTAACTTGCAGTTTCCTATCAAAGACTTTCTACTCACTGTAGCCCAAAGCCAGAGGGGAAAGCAGGTTTTTGAAAGACCTTATAAATGCAATTGTCACCCAAAAGGGGGAAAAATCACAAAATGCAATGGGTATGTAGCCAGAGTAAACAATACATTTGGAGGAAACCTTAAAAGAGTTTGCATACTAATTATTTTTATGATTATATTATGCTCGGCCACTGTTGCCAATAATATAACTAGTGCATTCTCTAGGCGTCGTAAATAGAATATAAAAAAGCATTGTCACTATTCATAAAGACTTCTAGACATTGAATTGAGAAGTCTACCAGTGCCTGATCCAAAGCACATTAAGGTGCTTGGATCCAAGAGGTGTGCTTACATTCCCCAAAAAAATGAGGGGTGAACTAAATTACAGAAGTCATGAAGGGGTATGATTCCTAACACTGATGCTGTTATCTAGCTGGGTTGTGAAATGTCTGCAAGAAAACAACCAATTAAAAAAAGCACCAAAGACCCCACATTTCAACCCTGAGCTACACATATTCTCTTCTGTTGGCATATTTCTGAGTTGGACTGCAAAGGCTATGCCAACCTTGAACTTCTTACAGAAATACCGTATTTTTCAGAGTATAAGACACACTTTTCCCCCCTTAAAGAGGCTGAAGATTTGGGTGCGTCTTATACTCCGAATGTAGCTTTTTCAAAGCTTTTTTTCAGACCTAACGAGGCGCTAGCAAGCAAAGCGATCTTTGCAGGCTTTTTTCATTGCTACTCCCTCCAAAGAAGCCTTTTTTCCAGCCCTAACTAGGGGATAAAATAATGTGCTGAAGCTGACCAGACTAAGGACACTAGCCAGATGGTAGGCAGATAACCTGGTAGGCAGATTTCTCCCCCCTATTTTCCTCCCGAAAAACTAAGGTGCTTCTTATACTCCGATGCATCTTATACTCCAGAAAATACAGGTAGTTAGATTACATAGTATGGTATGCTTTGATGACAGCTAACAATGTAGACATCCCAACTGCAAAGAAACAATACAATCATCTCAGGAAGAGTATGAGCTGGCCATTAATGGAGAAGTCTGCATCAAAAGATAGTGGGCTGTTTTTCGTAAAAGGTTTAAGCTGAAGAGGAATGACTACTGTTCAGGGATGATGTTGCAGTTGGTTTCCTGCAGCAGAAATGAGCTTGTCTGGTTGAACAGAAGTCTCTTGATGTTCTAACAATGAATCTAGAAGTAGACATATTTTAGTAGCAATATTTGTAAGATCTACTGTGACTTGAATTAATGGCATAGGAAAATTGTCAACTCTATGAATTTATATTTCTATTGTGTATCAGTATATTGATATTGTGACAACCTATTGATTCCCACGATGAATGTGCTTTATAGTAGGGAGATTTAGCAACTAGGATGATTAAAAATAATCTGTTACATGCTTATGCATGAATTTCTAGCTGTTGCATTAAATCTTTATCTTGTTCTAGAATTTAGGTAAGATTTATAATCTGTTGAATTCATGTCTGGGCACTAGAGGACCAGGTGAGTTGAGACTGTCAGCCTCCATGATGCCTGCTTGCTGTCGGCTACCGTAGAAATGGGAGGGGGAGGAGGTAATTGAGAAGAGTGCTGGTGGAGATGTCTCATGGTGGGAACCACAAGGGAGGTAATGGGAAGAAAGCTCTCATCATCTGCTGTGCAGCTGAATGGACTTATTTATAGCCAGCTCCCGGCATAGCAGATGGATGGGCTCCACCTGAAGATGTGCCCCACATGACACCGTGGGGGCCTGGGTATTGGACATTCAGCCAGGGTCCTTGGGGGGAGGGATTTGGGAATGCTTTCATTATGTAATTTTTCGCGCCTTCTTGCTTTCATTCAGTTGCTATCAGTTCATATTCAGTAAAAGTATCTTTATCTATAAACATGGACATCCTTTCTTGGATTTTGAATGGAGGCACGTCTGACACTAAGGTGATCCTGACAGACTTTACAAGAGAACCAGCAAGGTCCCTTACCTTGAAGTTATCCTTATTTGATGGTCAGTTGCTTCTTGCTTGTGTGACTTCTCTGTTATTTTTTTGCAGTGTAAACTGGAACAACAAGCCTGCCTGACCAGCAAGCAGCTGACAGTGAAATGTGAGGGTCAGTGCCCATGCACAAGTGAACATAGTCCAACTTCAGCCACGGATCTCAAGCAAGGTCAGAGATCATCTACTAAGAATTTGAATAATTGTATCCTCTCCTGTTCTTATGGATCTATAGAGCAGTGTTTCTCAACCTTGGCAACTTTTAAGAGGTGTGGACCAGTGGTGGGTTCCTGCCAGTTCGGACCGGTTCACTAGAACCGGTAGCGGGAATTTCCCCCGCTCACCGAACTGGCAACGACAGCTGGCTGCCAGGCCTACAATTATGTCTGTTGGATCTTTGGCCTGCCACACTTTCTATTATTCTACTATGCATTTTCTATTGTGGG
>JANHFT010001124.1:252446-270283 GCA_032467955.1 Pseudoxenodon macrops | reverse complement strand
GAGTTTCTGTTTGCTAGATAGGTCTGCCTGAAGGGGATAGATCTTTTCTTATGTAGAATAGACTGGCTCAGACCATTAAAAAAGGTGGGAGGCTGAGTTTCTGCTTCTGTGAGTTTCTACTACTCTTTTAGGGGAAATATTCTGCCTTTTTAGTATATCCTAAAACATTTCATTCCTCTAGGAGGCGGGTAGGTGCTAACTTCCTTCAGCTTAATGACCACTTAATACCTGCTGAAAAAATGTTGCAAAATCAGATCTGTTCATATGGGTGCCTTGATTTATGATTATAAGGACTTACGACTAAATCTGGTCACAATTGCAGTCATCAGTCAAAGACTACCTGTTCTTGGAGTTCAGTCTGTAAAGTCAGATCTAAAACTTGAGTTTGGGAATATTAAAAAAAAATGGTCTTAAGTACCACCTTCGGATCCTTCTTGGGAAATGGTTAGTACAGAACCTTCTTTATATCCTGCTTCACGAGTTCACCCACAAAGTACAACAACGCAACTAAGAAATGATAAGAGTAAATGGCTAGAAGCTCCATATCCATCTTTTCAGTACTGGTATTTGTTTACATTTATGTAGTGTTTTGCCAAAATCATCACTGTGATTGTACATTAGCAATTGCTAAATGGGGAAGCTGTGTAAAACTCCTGGAATTTTCCATATGTTCCCAGTCCCTTTGCAGAATTGCACTCCTAAGTTGCCCCTGTGATTTAGAGAGGTAAAATGATCGTAGGTTGGAAATTTTGTAAGTAGGCGTTTTTTCCAGAGAGGTATGAATATGAATAAATGCCAGGGATGGGTTCCACTTGCGTTTCCTACCAGTTCAGGTTGCGACGGAAGTGCACTTTTTGCACACGTGCCTGTGCCCCCCCCATCACATTCAGGTATTGCCTCAAAAATAACCCTCTGTGCATGCACAGGAGGCTTTGCGCATGCACAGAGGGTTATTTTCGAGGCAATTTCCACCTGGAGGACTGGTTCGGGGACTTGTCCAGCCAGCTGTCGCTGCCAGTTCAGCAAGCGGGTGGAAATTCCCAGTACTGCTTCTAGCAAACTGGACTGAACTGGCAGGAACCCAACTCTCATATATGCCGAATTGGTTGGGTTAGATAAGTTATAAGTAACGTAGGTTGGAAGAAACAGGCTCCAGGAACAGGATGGTGACTGTGGGTTAGGTGGCCTGGAATATTACATATTAAAGTTACTGAGTAGGCGTACTGCATCAGAGATGTGTCAAATGACGTTAACCAATGAAAGAAACCCAATGTTTAAACTGTATATAAAGTGATTTTCTTCCTTTCTAAGTTGTTCCTCTCCTCTCTTGTGTAAGATGCCTCTTCTCATTGGTATACATAAATAACTATCTTAATCTACCTTTCCAGCTTGGGTTCTGTTTGGGCAAGGCATACTGGACTGGAAAATGGACTGTGGCCAAACCTTGCAAAATCCCAGCAGTTCAACGGTTTGACCGGTCCAAGTACTAATCCACCTTCAACCTAGAAACTATGGAAGCTTATAGGGTGACTTTGGGACAGTCAATTTGTCTAGTCCAATCTCTCAGGTTGTTGCGGAAAAAAATGTCAGGGAGAACTGTGTCACTTTCAGTTTCTGGAGGAAAAGTGGGATATACAGTATATTAAATCAATCAATAAAAGGAAATAGTTTTACAGTTTATGATCCACTGGAACAGAGACCAATAAATTGATTGGCTTCCCAAAAGTAGTCAACATTGTATGATCAATTTTTTCTAGAATAGGTTTTGCAGTGGTGAAAATGACTTAAGGTTTTTTTAAAGTATTAAAATATATTTATTTTTATTCAATAAAGAATGTGTAGTTTCTATTTTCTAATAAATTTTATTAAAAGGCATAAGCTTTCATGTTAGAAAAAGTGCTACCAGACTCCTATTTTTTTTCAATTTCCATATACAGTGGAATTTTTGTCATTGTTTTACATCTATATCTACCAGTAACTTCACTAGTCATTAACCACGTCTGAACTTTTAACTCCTGAATATTTAGGTCATAGGTTTCTCATTATTTCAAATATGGTTATAAGTGCTACTCTACCAGCTAGCTATTCTAGCGGTACAGCGTAAGTCGCTTAAGGCCAAGAACAGATATATGAAAGCCACAAAACTTCTAAAATAAGGAATAATTTAAACAATGAGTTCTGTCTTGATCTGAAATGGTATAGGGCCATGATGGCGAACCTATGGCACACGTGCCACACATGCCACGCAGAGCCATATCTGAGGGCACACCAGGCGTTGCCCTATGCACATGCTGGTCAGCTGATTTTCGGCCTTCCAGAGGGTGGGGGAGGCCGTTTTCATCCTCCCCATGCTTCATGAAGCTTTCCTGGAGCCTGGGGAGAGTGAAAAATGGGCCAATGGGCCAACCGGAAGTTTGTTTCCTGTTGGGCTATTTTTTGTCCTCCCCAGGCTTCAGGAAGGCTTCCTGAAGCCTGGGGAGAGGAAAAACAGTCCAACAGGCCAACCAGTGGTTCTGAGGCTTTAGTGAGGCCTGCACACATGCGCGGGGGCAGTGTGCACATGTGTGTGGGGAGGGCATTGCATTATGGGTGTGGGCACATATACCTCTTGGCACCCAAGCAGAAAAAGGTCAGCCATCACTGGTATAGGGTTTCCTGCCTGAGCAGGGGGTTGGAATAAAAGACCTCCAAGGCCTTTCCAACTCTATTACTCTGAGAGGTTCTGAGAGATCTTTTGAATCCCTCTACAATTTTGTTTATATCAGTCACCCACAAAAGTTCATTCAAATGCTTTTTATGCGAGAGCTCTCCACTTTCCTGTGTAAATATTCATTTTCGAGAGAAGATAAGCCAATTATCCTTCAGTTTTTACCTTATTACAAATATATTTGCTGTCACCAATACAACAAGGCCATGAGGATCTGGATGGGGAACAACAGGTTTCACCTGAAACCTGGCAAGATCGAGTGGCTTTGGGATCTTCCAGTTCTAAGACCATGCTACCCCTCTGGTGCTGGATTGCGCTGATCCAGCCAGGCCTGATGTGCATTCCGTGGGTCCCCTTGTCCCCATGATACCTGCATGAAGAGCAGGTAGCAGCCACAGCTATCCGGGCCTTTGCATAGCTTTGTGTTGTGTGCCATTTGCACCCATTCCTGGGTCAGGAGGCTCTGCTCCCAGCCATTCATACCCTAGTCACCTCATGTTTGGACTTCTGTAGTGCGCTCCACATGTATTCTGTCCTTAAAGAGTTTCCGGAAACTTCACCTAATGCAAAATGCAGCACAATGGGCTGTTACGCGTTTTCTTAGAAAGGAAACACCCTGCAAGGGGATTAGTTCCGTGATGGGATTCAGCCAGTTCACACTGGTTTGGGCAAACTGGTTGTTAGATTAACCTCCCCCTGAAGTGGATCCTTGGCTCTGTGCTGCAATGGAGAAACGGGGCAACAGAGTGGCTGGTGCGAGGGAAGGAGGCCGCTTTTCCTTACTTCTCCCTGCTCCTCCTCCTTTCATTGTGCCACCCAGGATCCACTTTGATAGCGGGAAGGGGGAATAATTTAACAACAGATTCTCCCAGGGTCAGGTTGGCTGTCGAGGGAAGCTCATCCCGCATGTGCGGTGGAGCTGGAGGACGGGGATGGGCCACGCCTCCCACGACAGCCAACCTGACCCTGGGTGAACTGGTTAAATTATTTGAATCCCACTACTGGATTAGTTGCCAGTGTACATCTGGGTCAAATCTGACCTGCTGGTTTTGATTATTAAAGCCTTTTATAGCATGGAATCAGGTTACCTGAAGAACCACCTCTCCCTGATTATACGTCCCACCAGAAATGACAAGAGAAGACATGCTGCAATTTGCTGCAGATCCCACCTGTTAGGGAATTACACTTGAGGGGTACCAGGAAGTGGGCCTTCTCTGCTTTAGCACCTGCATTATAGAATCTTCTCCCTGACCCAGATAATTCGGTCCCTTTCAACATTCCACAAAATCTCCCAAGACTTGGCTCTCCTATAAGGCCAGGAATCCGAAGACCAGAGATCCTGCGACAGCTCCCTTCCAACAACAAATACTCTCTCTGCTTGTGTATTTTTTAGTTTTTAATGACGGCTTTTATATCTATTGGGTTTTCTTTTTAATTCGCTATTATACATCCCAGAGTTGTGTTTTTGTAGAGGGGCGGCTATATAAATATAAATGACTAATGCTACAGATAGTCCTCAGCTTACTAAGTACTTAGTGACCAATGGATCTCCCCAAGGGTACTTACAACCTGGTTCCAAAGTTACAATGACCAACCTCCACATGTCATGTGACCGCATTTCACGTGTTTAACAGTTCTCATGTGAGAACTCTTGAGTTGATTTGTTAGATGATCTGTTTTCTTGGTTATCCACAGTATTCTCAGAAATCTTGTCCAACAATAAAGCTGAAAAGCACCAATAGTCTTCTTATCCTGCTTCTTTAAAATCTTTAAACTTCTGCTTCCATGAAGTGTCACAGGGAATACCTTGGCCTGCACAATTTTGATCTTTGCAGATATTGAGCAAGCTACATTTCAAGTGCCATTCAAGTCCCGTAACCCCCCCCCCCAATCTGTGAAAATAAACCTGTCTGATAGAAGAAAAAAATCCTAAGATATTATACTGGAAAACACTGAGGTAAACCTGGCAAACAATAAAATAATATTGGTACAGAATGTGTCAGTGAGTTTCATGATGTATATTTTAAGACTTTAGTTGGTAATTTACATCATCCAATCTCATTTTTTTAATGTATACAGTGGACTCTGAGGCATAATTTACTTATTTATAAACATATTGTTCTGGATTCTCAGCTAATTCTACACAAATGTTCTGCACAAATATCTTGATGAGTAGGCAGCAGCTTCTGTAATGTTTGTCTTTTGGTCGAATTTCAATGGCAAAAGAACCACCGGTCCACTGGTTGGAGAGAAAAGAAACAGGGGAAAGAATACAAAATGTCAGCACAATCTTTTTTCAAGCTGTAGTAACTCATTGTGGCTTCACAGAAGTAAATTATTCAGAGGCAATTTCTCTGAAAAATGACAGAAGCAGGCAAAAGTCTGAGCAAAAATACTAATATTGAATATAGTTGGTTTTTTTTAATTGAAGTGGACATGGCTTTTAGCTGAACAGCCTTTGCCCGCATATGATCTGGACATCTGACAATCTGAATATCAGAAAGTCATTCCTTTGATAATGTATAGTAGAACCTCCGGTCACAACCGTAATCCATTCCATGACTTCGGTCACAACCCGATTTGGTTGTGACCAGAAGCTAGCCTGACTGCACATGCAAATTTTTAAAAAATGGTGCAAAAGGGGAAATTGCTGCGGCTGTGTTTGATCGCCACCCGAGTATTTGTTTGTGACCAGATGAAAAAAGTTTGCAAAATTTTTGATCGTCATCCGATTTGGTCGTGGCCAGAAGCGTTCGTGACCAGAGGTTCTACTGTATGGGGAAACTCTTTCCATGAATATTAAGACCCTAAAGGGAAAGCATCTATAAGTGAAGGGATAATAAACAGAGATGGTGAATATATGAGCTTCTGTAAGGTCCATAGGGATTTCAGTGTGGGACGTTTTATAGCTATGGTTTTCTAAATGCTTAATACCGTAGCACTATAAAGCAACAGAATGCACATTTGGCGTTCAATATAGTGTTTCCAGAACAGCAATCATGCTAAATCACCACTGTATAATCAAAGTTGCATATATGATAAATCAGATTTTAAACCTCATGAACTTATGCTCTTGTAAATTATAAGCCTTTAACATACCTACTTCTTTCTTAATAAAAAACAACGCATCTTAGTAGACATCCACACCAGTACTCCAGAGGTAAGTTCCTACCGGTTCTATCTGGTTCTATAGAACCAGTAGTAACTCCGCAGTGACATCACAGAGCCGGTTCCATCAGTGTCTCTGTGGGAGCCGCCATCTTGGATTTTGCTTCTGTGCATGCACAGAAGCTAGTTTTTTATTGCTGTGCACACCCAGCACGGCCCTGAGTGAACCGGCAGCAAACATTCACAACCCACCTCTGCAGTACTCCAATCTAAATGGTGTTGTACTTACTGTTTGGCATAGACATAATGGACAAATATCTTACATTTAGCCAGGGTTAGTATCACAACCAAATGATTGACTGTTTCTGTCCTTAAATCAGTTTTGCAATGTGCAGCAAGGTACAAATATATTCAGCATATTCAGGTTAATATGCAAAACAGAAATAGTCAATCTTGTCAGTCCCCAACACAAAAATACACATATTCATATTTCACTCCAAATTAAGATAGCTTACCTTCAGCTGGTAGTGGATGACAGGTCCCACAAGGAGGTAGCTGAAACAGACATTTCATTCAGAATTTTTACTTAGTTCAGAACTGCCCATAAATCAGTATCAGATATATAATAATAAATATTTTTAAAAATCAAATTTTGATAGTTTTAAAAATATCTTTGCCGGTTGGAAGAAGCTGGCTGGAGAAGGAAAGTGCCTCTAAAACGTAACTTTTATGTCTGAAAAATTGAATCTTGTTTATTAGACTGTAAGTTTTCTTCAGCTTCTGTTCCCAATGTTGGTGAGAAAAGGGTGGTATTAAGATGATTGCAAGCCAATTCTAAGTAAAACCAATTAAACATTATTTTGCATTTCTGCTAACAAAGTTCCTTAGATTTTTTGAAACAGATGAACCAGATGAACCAAGGTGAATGGAATTAGCAGAGTCAGCCTGTAGAAAAGATCAGAGTGGCAACTAAATTGTAAACTGCCCAGAGTCACTTGGTTGAGTTGGACAGGTATAGAAACTGAATGAATAAACACAATACATTAATAAATGAAACTGACTTAAAAGGAGTTTGGGGGGGGGGAAGAAAACCTCACAGCAAAGTATACTTTTACTTGTTGTGCCCTCGCATAACAAAGGCCCTGTTTAATAAACGTCTGAAGTTATGACTACGCTGAAAAGTAACTTTATGATGGTCCTTGCACTTACAACTCTCACAGTGTCCTGGTGGGCGTGTGACTGACATTTTGGCACTTTGCAACTGGTGGGCATTTACAACTGGCACAAAGTCCAGGGCCACACGATCACCGTTGGCATGCTTTACAGTCAGATTCTGACAAGCGTAGTCAAAGGACAAGCTGGCAGTAAAATTGCAAGTTGTGGCCATGTGATGTCTCACTTAAGGATCATGGGTTGAGTTGCTTAATGACCAAATGGGAACTGATGTCATAGATCCATCACAGTCACATGATCTTTCGCTTGGTGATGGAGATACTGGTTCCAATTGTGGTAATTAAACAAGGAGTATCTGTAAGGTGGATTACTAAGATACACACTAGATCCGTGATGGCGAACCTATGGCACGCGGAGCCATATCTGAGGGCATGCGAGGCGTTGCCCTATGTTAGCTCCAGCGCGCATGTGTGCGCTGGCCAGCTTTTTTTCGGCTTTCTGGAGGGCGGGTGGGAGGCCGTTTTCGAATCTTTCCTGAAGCCTGGGGAGAGCGAAAAACGGCCCAACGGGCCACCTGGAAGTTCGCCCCCAAACTTCCGATTTCCTGTTGTGCCGTTTTTCGCCCTTCTCAGACTTCAGGAAGGGTTCCTGAAGCCTCAGGAGAGCAAAACATGGCACAACGGGTCAACCGGAAGTTCGGAGGCTTCAGTGAGGCTTGCGCACATGCGCGGAGGGGCGTCGTATGCATGAGCGGGGGTGGGGGACATTGCATTATGGGTGTGGGCACGCATGCGCGCTATTGCTCGCACACCCTTTTGGCACCCGAGCAGAAAAAGTTTAGCCATCACTGCACTAGATTCTCATGGGGCTAAATTTTGCAACCAATACTATAGGGGAAGAAGGTAAGGCTATCAATATTGACTAACCACAATAAGGATAGCTGACCTTCAGCATCAGAAATGGCAATGTGATCCCTACAATGATAAGTGGGAGGAACGCTACTGACTATAGGCCTGGCTTGTGGGTTTTCTCCAGTCATCGTGGAGTCTCTGGGAGCAGAATGTTGTTGTAACTAAACCTTGGATCTGATCTGGCATTTTCCTTTCTTAGTTTGCCCAGAATACGCGCAGCTTTTCCCGGTAGATGTCCCAAGACATGAAGAGAACAAATGTTTATCACAACTGCTTACCGCTGTCACAATGGCCGCCGCCGCATTTTGACTGCAACAGGAAGGACTATCTGTCAAAGTTGTATTTGTGCTGGGGAAACAAGCAAATAAACAGGTAAATAAATAACCAGGTGTTTCTCCAATGCATTTAAGTAATATATCTTGAAACATACCTTTTAAAACGAGACATATTTAGGGAATAAAATAGGATATAAGTTCCATAAGGTATTACAGCATTTAATTTTATACACATTCATTTAATTCAACTCTCCAAGGTACTTCTGAAAGAAACAGTATAACAACTTACCAACAAATCTCTCCTGCATCTGTTTTTTTAATTATTAGAGCCTTCCAGTGGTTATGAGTGCTTTTAATGGTATCAATTGCAAAGTCCTGGGATTTAAAAGGGGGAAACAAATTCAGTCTCTTCTCGGCAGCCTGATATAATAATATGCTGCGATGACCACAACATACATAGATACACATACATACATTTTATTTACCATATTGTTATACGGCAGCATAAGGTTTTGGATTGGGACACTAAGAGTGTAGTGAAGCATCGCTGACTAGTTACCGTATTTTTCAGACTATAAAACGTACCTAGATTTAGAGGAGGAAAACAAGAAAAAAATAGTTTTTGGCCTCCACGTGTCCCGTTTTCGCCCTCCCTGGCCCCCAGAAGCACTTTGCAGGCCAAAAACAGGGCCATTTCTGGCCTCCCAAACCCTCTGCGCATCCCGTTTTTGCCATAAACACGCCCATTTTTGGCCTGCAGAGTGCTTCTGGGGGTCTGGGTGGGCGAAAATGGAATGAACAGAGGGTTCGGGAGGGCAAAAATGGGCCCGTATTCTATCTATAAGCAGCACCAAAATTTTCACCCACTTTAGGGGGGGGGAAGTGCTCCTTATACTCTGAAAAATACGGTAATTTGAGAGAGAAAAAACCTTTTTTTCTTGTGTAGTCATTACATCTTCTGTAGTTAAGAACGATTTCTGAATATGGTTCTGAACAAAAACAGCTACAGACATACTTTCATGTACTTTTGATATTGTTTGCATTAACAAGAAAAGGGTAAGCAGCTTCAAACAGTGGCCAGCAGTAGACAAAATATATACATACCCTATCTTTAAATTCTCCATTGAATGCAAACTGGTTTTCTGGCTTCCCATCAGGGACTTTGTATCGTCTAAACCAGTCCACAGTGGCTTCCAGGTATCCAGGTTTAATTCTTCTGACGTCATCAATATCTTAAATTTTTAAAAGGCATACATTCAGAATCCTCTCAAGTTTTGCTTGAGTGTCCCAACATATTTTATTCTTAGATTTTCCCTGGGGAACGCCTTGCAGAAGAAATGTGATCATTCCCGTAAAAATCAGCCTACATTCCATCAAGAATTCTACTGTACATTGATGGCATTAATTAGAGACATTTCAAATTTAAGAGTAGGAAGCCAAAAGGAAATCAGATCAATATAGTACTCAAAAATGAAGTTCAACTGATAGCGATTTATATACGGGTAGTCCTCAACTAACGACCACAATTGACCCCAAAATTTATGTTGCTAAGTGAGACATTTGTTGAATGAGTTTCGTCCCATTTTACAACTTTTCTCGCCACATTCGTTAAGTGAATCACGGCCGTTGTTAAACGAGTAACCCGGCTGTTAAGTGAATCTGATTTCCCCATTAGCTCTGCTTGTCAGAAGGTCGCAAAAGGGGATCACATGACCCAGGGACACTGCAACCGTCATAAATGTGAGTCGGCTGTCAAGCATCCGAATGTAAATCACGTGGCGATGCTGCAACGGTCGTAAGTCTGAAATATGGTCATAAGTCACCTTTTTCAGCGCCGATGCAACTTTGAACGGTGACTAAGTGAACTATTATTAAGTTGAGGATTACCTGTAATCCTTAAAAACAGAATGGCACGAAAAATATAACATCAGTTGCACACTTTCCACATGCGGAATTTCAAAACCGGAAAAGATAAGGCAACAAACGTGTCTGAAATGTGACTTCAAAGCTACTTACTCTTCATATTAGCAGCTTCAGGGTCATTAATATTGATGGCAATGACCTTCCAGTCGGTTTCACCCTCATCGATCAATGCCAGCGTGCCCAGAACTTTCACTTGAATTATGTCGCCTCTGTTGCACACCTGTTTGAATAAATGTACCCATTAGGTAGGATTCAGAATCGCACAGCTGGTCCTACTGAGCCGGAACAGGTGAAGGAACAACAATATTCCCTCAGCACTGCCTGACTGCTTGGCAACCTGGATTTTGTGGAAAGAATTCGTATTTCACCAAATCAGCAGCCTATTCAGAGGCTGATTTTGGACCACCATTTCTGTAGGCCAGCTTAGCTCAGGTGAAGAGGAAAGTCTTAATTGATTATTTTCAGCTAGGATAGGTACTTTTCATTGCGTATTACATTCTTCCAAGAAATGCCTTCGCCGTAATATATTTCAACCAATACTATATAAGCATAACCTACCAGATTTGCTTTCCAAATAGTATTTAAATATTTAGGCTACGCATAGAAAATGGGCATATGTTTGCATTCCATGACATTTTAGCTTTAGCGCTGCAGCTGCGCCAGAATATAGAACGCTGCATTGAAAGATTAGCACTTTCTGCATCTGGTAGGTTCTGCTTATCAACTTCTACAACAGTTCTTGAAATGCGCTAATTTGGACGTACCTTGAGGGCAATGGAGCCATTTGTAACTTGCTTGTTTGTGAGCCAGAAATCTAGTTTGGAATTGCGGCTTCAAGACATTGTATAAAACAACAGAATTTGGTGTTTTGTCAAAACTGTCGTGTTTTGCTTTTGTTTTGGGGGGGCAGTAATCAAGATTTAGAGTGGTGGGATGCCCCCTGGCTCTTCCCTTACCCCAGGGGTGGCCTTCAAAATTTTTAGCAAGGGATACTCTGCTTGGTTGCTGGGTGGGTGTGGCCATGGTGGGCGTGGCCTAGTCGTCCTCCTGCACCATAGGGGGTGGGCGTTTTTGCCCTCTGGAGGGCTGAAATGGGCCCGTTTCTGGCCTTCCCGAACTTCCGGTAGGCCCATTTTTCACCCTTCTCAAGCCTCCGTGCATGCCCTGCACTTACCTGCATCCAAAATGGGCCACGTGGAGACTCCTGGGAGGGGCGGGGTAGGCAGGGCCAGCCAGGAGTGGGATTTGGGGGTTCTCCAAACTGCACAGAATCTTAGCTAGAGGTTCTCCCGAACCCCTGGCTTACCCCACAAGATACGTGTGGGGCGTTTCTGCTCCCTCACGGGTGAGGGGGGACACTGCCAGGCTGCAACTCACACAGGCCCAGCCTGAACTGGAAGTTTCCCTCCCCAAGCAAGACCACCGTTTGCTGCTCCCCTCCCCCGGGGGGATTAATCATATTATTCGAGATGAGAAAAAGGATACAATTGGATCAAACAGTTTAAGAACCACTGAAGTAATGGGACACCGGATGGATAAGCCATTATTATTTCAAAGCATCCCTGCCATTTTGAAATGTAATCCTTCCCACCCACCCCACTTCAGTAGAATCTGTTCTGAAATGTTAAAATTGCATTGAGCTAATACGCTTCCTATCATAAACTTTAAAGTTCTTTAAACATTTTCTGTACAGGTAATCCTCAAGTTATGCCGGCAATTGGGACTGGATTTTTTTTTATCACTAAGCAATGTACAGGTAGTCCTCAACTTACAACAGTCCATTACAACAGTGGCCTGAAAAAAGTGACATGACCATTTTTCACACTTATGTCGCATCCCCATGTTCACGTGATTTATATTCGGATGCTTGACAACTGACTCACATTTGTGACAGTTGCAGCGTCCCAGCCTGGGGTCAGTTGATCACCTTTTGTGACCTTCTGACAAGCAAAGTCAATGGAGAAGCCAGATTCATTCAATGCCCGTCTTACTAATTTAAGAACGGCAGCGATTCACTTAACAAATGCGGCAAGAAAAGATGTACAATGGGGCAAAACAAATTTCTCGATTGAGTACATAAATTTTGGGCACAATTGTGATCGTAAGTTGGGGACCATCTGTAGTTGAAAAGCCCAAGGACCGCAACATTTAATGATGATAATGCAATAGTAATAGCACTTAAACTTATATACCGCTTTATAGCCCTCTCTAAGAGTCAGCCTATTGCCCCCAACAATCTGGGCCGTCATTTTACCAACCTCGGAAGGATGGAAGGCTGAGTCAACCTTGAGCCTGGAGAGATTTAAACTGCCAAATTGCAGTCAGCTGGCAGTCACCAGAAGTAGCCTGCAGTACAGCACTCTAACCACTGTGCCACCGTGGCTCATAATCCCTGCAGTCCCTATGGCCCTCACTGAGTGAGGATCCAAGGATTGGCACCTGTTAAGGGAGTACCCCTTGCAATTTTTTTCTGGCTTCCAACAACCAAGGTCAAGGGGGACCTTGGCAGAAAGTTGCAGGTTCCGTAGGCAGACTGGCTGGCACGCAAGTGGTTGCTGCCAGGTAGAAGAAAGCAAGGGTGGGGGAAACAGCCTTGGGGTGCCTGCTATTGGGGGTGGGGAGGGTGTGTGAATGGCTGGGAAGACACAAGGATAGACGCTGGGAGACTTCACTGAGCAACTTGCAACTTTCCCTGCTGCCTTTCCCAGTGATTTTGCTGGCAAACTGGCAGGGAAGGTGATCTATTATTGATAGCAATAGCACTTAGATTTATATACCACTTTACAGTGCTTTACAGCCCTCTGTAAGCGGTATACAGAGTCAGCCTATTGCCCCCAACAATCTGGGTCGTCATTTTACCAACCTCGGAAGGATGAAAGGCTGAGTCAACCTTGAGCCAGTGAGATTTGAACTGCCGAACTGCAGCTAGCAGCCAACTAAAGTAGCCTGCAGTGCTGCACTCTAACCACTGTGCCACCTCGGATCACGTAATCATGGGACGCTGCAATCATCCTAGGCACGAGCCGATTACTGAGTGCCCAGATCATGATCACATGATCACAGAGGTGCTGGGACAGCTGGAACTTCAAGGATCGGTTGAAACAATCAGTTGTTCGGTGCCATTGTTAATTTCAAATGGTTGCTGAGCAAGTGGCTGTTAACCAAGAACTCCTCTACAAGTAAAAATTAGCCACTACTGTTTTCTGCATATTTATACTGACAGCTAGATGAATAGCCTGATTGCAAATATCTTCAAAGTGACATGCTAGCAACATTGCAAAGATGGTTAGCAAACCCCAAATTTCCACCTGGAAAGGGTTTAGTTACCTTGTCTCCAATTTCACAAACGTCGATTGGATCATTGTCTCCACAACAGTTGGTATTTTCGTCTTTATGCATTGGATCTTCCCACGTCTGCAAAATAAATACTGTTTCCTTACTTCCTTTCATCTCAGCACGGGGCTGCTCAATTAAAATTTAAAACTGTACCGCATTAAAATATTTTGCTCTTTATGTGTTCTATATAGGAATTCAAAACTGTTCTTTGTCCACTGACAACCAGACAGAATTGGGTATAGCTGGTAGTTATGATGCCTTTGGTAGAAGACCAAGAAAACAAGGAATTCGTAACCTTTCAAAGATATAATGCAAACTTGAGGGCTGCATCAGCGTTGTGTTTGACTTCGGGGCCGGGGTGGGCGCGGCCAGCTTGACATCCCTTATGTTGGGGCGCCTGCGTCCCGAGCGCTCTGCCAGAGAAAATGGGTTCTCGGGCTCAGTTTTTGGCGGGGACGGCCTCCTGCAACCGTCTGCCAGGAAAAACGGAGCTGAGGAGAGCTCCGTTTTCACTGGCAGGGCCCCGGGGCCCCAGTCCTTTGCTATTTCCAAGGCGGCCCTGTGGGCCAGATCTAACCACCCCGCGGGCCAGATCTGGCCCCAGGCCTTGAGTTTGACACCCCTGATATAATTGACACGCCACAAAAGGGATCTGGATTCAAAGTTCTGATGTCACACACAAATACACACACACACAGAGTGACATGACTGTATTTTGAGCACTCAGCAACTGGCCTGCATTTACGACCATTTGCAGTGCCTTGTGATCATATGCTGTGATTTATGACCATTTTGCCAGAAACAGAGACACAGTGAACAAGTTCAATTTTCTCAACAGGACAATAAAAGTATTGCTTATGAACAAAGTGCAAAACAATTCAATAAAGAATCCAAGGCACTTCACATGAAATCAGAGCTACTTCAATCCAAAGAGGTTATCTCACGTCCAATGTGATTGCTGGGGCAACCCTTGCTAAAAAAAGGAAGTTATACTTCAGGGCTGCTTTAATAGAAATTGACCTAACTTCCTTCCAGTTGAGAAACAGTGTTATGAAAATCTGGCAGACAGCAACACTTCGAATTTCATACAACAGCACATGCTATCTGAAGCACCAGGGATACCAGCTTGGGGAATACAAGGGATATCAGGAAAAAAACCAAAAACCTTAATGAGATGAACGCAAAGCAAGTTATGTGCCACTTTCTATTGAAAAGCCAACTTATTATCAAGACAGCTGTGAAATCTAAGAAAGAGGTTAACAATAATAAAAAAAGGAAAGTCAAGTCAAAAGGAAAAGCTCATGATCTTTTCCCATAAATAACAGAAGAACAAAAAGATCAGTCAGAAGGAGACAATCATAAAATACTCCATCTTAAAGTATATTGGGTTACTAGACTTAGGATACAAAATCTATCCACAGTATTACTCTCTGTGCATGCATACGTTCATGCTTAAAATACCTAAAATATACATGCGTAAAATCCCTGATGTTCTGCTCTGATTGATACCCATGTCCCTTTATCAGACTGTTAAATGGATTATTAAATTGTATTTTAATAATAATAATAATAATAATAATTTGTATTTCTGATGCATTTTTGAATGTTCAGTTGACTGAGTTTCATGTTAAATGAATAAAGTAAATAATAATAATAATAATCACAACAATAATAAATCCATTAAATGAATTGGATTAAAGCACATTGATCCAATTCATTTCATATGCTTTAATCCAACTCATTTAATGGATGTATTATTATTAAAATACAACAGTTGTGCTATAGCAATAAATGCTAAGCGTTTGATATGGTTTCCATGGACAAATTTAAAAGACAGCATCGATTGAAATAAATATTAAACCAAAATTGATTCATGGAGCATTCCTGTTATTACTATGAACATTGGTTTAATTCATTCAATCTATGCTGGCTTTATGAGAGCTCTCTCTGTTTTTTAAGGCTTCTTATGCTTTAATAAAACGGTTCTTTTTTGTTATAGCACAAGCAGCTTGCTTGTTTACAACCTAAGGTGTTTTCTTCTTCCTCCAGAGAGTTTGCCCATAGTTGTCTATGCAGTGGTACAAAGTTTCCCTTCATTAGTGTTGTTTGTTACTGGAATTCATAAAAAAGATAATGAATATTACAGTACCTGTGGAATAGCGCCGTAGTTCCAGATATAGCCCTTATGGGGAAATACATTAGCAACGTAACGTAGTTTTCCTTTCTTCACATCTTGTTTGATTGGGTTGAGAGGATCTTTAGTTGCAATCTAAAACAGAATTTACTTTGTTTATTTACTCAAATAAAAAAAAACCTGTTAACTTTTTTGTAGATGTTTTATTTAATGTTTCCAGCAAGATCAATTTCTATAAATATATAGGAACCAATAACACACACACAATTAGAGAGAATGTCTCATTGGAAAAGGTTCCATGTAAGTACATATAGGACTTTAAAACACTTAATAGATTATATACTACTAATAGCAGGCAATTTGAAATTTAATATAAAATTATACCAAAACTGAGTCCAACATTTCTGTTGCTAAGCAAGACAGGTGTTAAGTGAGTTTTGCCCCATTTTACGACCTTTCTAGCCACAGTTAAGTGAAACACGGCAGCTGTTAACTTAGTAACGTGGATGTTAAGTGAATCTGGCTTCCCCATTGACTTTGCTTGTGATCAAATGACCCGGAGACACGGTGCAAACGGTGATCACATGACCCAGAGACACTGCAACTGTCATAAATATGAGTCAGTTGCCAAGTATCTGAATTTTGATCACATGACCATGGGGATGATGCAATGGGCGTAAGAATGAAAGGCGGTCGTAAGTACTTTTTTCAGTGCCGTTGTTTCTTTGAATGGTGACTAAATGAATGGTTGTAAGTCGAGGACAACCGTATTTTTCGGAGTATAAGATGCACCTTTTCCCCCCCAAAAGAGGGTGAAAATTTGGGTGCATCTTATACACTGAATGTAGCCCTGCTCATCCTTCAGCCTCCGCGTTTTTTACCTGTTCCAGGCTGCAGGGATTGCCACAGACCATCGCCTCAAAAATGGAGCTTTGGTAGGCCGCAAAGGCAGCCCCTCCCAAATGGAGCTTTCCTCCCAAACGCTAGTCATGGATGCTGATAGGCAGAGGCAGATTTTTTTTTCTTATTTTCCTCCCCAAAAACTAAGGTGCGTTTTATATTCCGAAAAATACGGTACCTCTAAAGTAAACTAATTTTGATCAAGTAATTAATGAAGCCATCGATTACAGCGCTCCAGTTGAATTACCTCCATCTTAGCGTTGGTCCATCGAGGTATCTCCACAACCATGTTGAAGATGTGCTGAAAAGAACATAAATTCAGCAAAAGAACATATAAAATGTAACCCAGAGAAATGTGCTGTCAATCGTCCTTCCTGAATTGCCACCCAGTGACTATCCCCGTCCATGGAGCTCCCTGAAACGTTTCCATTTCCATGAATATTATAACTATGCTTTTTTCCTCCTTCCTGCCCACAAAGAGCGTATCTATTATCCAAGTGTAAACTGGCCCTATTATAACTTTCAATTGGGAGGGGATGCTCGTTTGTCCTTACCTAGGGAATGGAGAGAAACCCTTGACTTTTAAATAAAAGAAGATGTAGAAGAAATTTCCTCTTGGGATTTGTTTTATTAATTAAAGGAGTTCGCTCTCTGGATATTCAGACACAAAATGTTATTGGCACTGCAGCACTGGGGACAACCCCAAAATCTTCCCATTTGCTAATGTGGCAGCAAATATCTTTCATACACTAGAGAAGGCAAATAATACATTATTGGAATACAGAACATATGGACTATGCACATCTGGTACCATTTCATACTTATCAGTTTATTCTTGCATTATTCACTGCCCATTAAAAGGATTTAAGCAGTCCGGAACCCTAATCCTGGTTTTCCGTAAGCTTAAGGACAAGAGATCAGCTTACTTTAACACAACCAGCTTAGGTAATTCATTTTTTTTCCTTCAAAGATTAAGTTATTTAAAAGACCTTTTAACTGTCTAGGTCTGTCTATTTATGACAGAAGCTCAATTCTTGCTGTTAAGCAACTGCTGGACAGAAATGCTTAAAAAAAAAAACCATTGAGAAAAATCACCATCATATTCTTCAAGTCAGGAAAGATAAGCAATTTTAGCAAAACTTTCAGAAGAAACAAAAGGTTTTGAACATTTGTTTATATAAAATTTCAGACCATTTTTACACGGTTTGGTAAAGCAATGCGTATTTGGAATATAACGATGGAAACAATCCAGGTAGGAATAAATTTTAAATGTCTCCAATACCAGAGTGAATGATGCTGAATAGAATAGAATAGAATAGAATAGAATAGAATAGAATAGAATAGAATAGAATAGAATAGAATAGAATAGA
>JANHFT010001124.1:239040-252346 GCA_032467955.1 Pseudoxenodon macrops | reverse complement strand
TTTGCAATATTGGGACTGTCAGTGAGTCAACAGCAGGTCAGAGATGACAGTTGCTCTTTAAAAATTATGATTAAAATCAAGTTGATTTAAATCAAGCCCTTTTTACTACCGTAGCACTTAATCATATAGTTCAGACTGGTACAGGTAAAAGGAGAAAAGGAACCATGTATATTACCTTGTCAGCATCTGCATATATTGGAATGTCATGGAAAGGAGAAATGTACTGTCCTTTATCGTTTTCTGGAAATGAAAGAAGATGCCTATGATTTTTATTGAATAAATTCAGCACTAAGACAAAAGTACCTTAATAGGACATTTATGACAAGAGGCAATTTCTGTTCTATCAGTAGAATAGGGAGATGGGTCCCCTCCCCTCCCCTTGGTAATCTGCTCCAGATTGGTAAAATCTCATTTATTTGGAGGATTCTGTACATCTGTAGAAAGAAGGCAAAAGAGGAGAGAGGATGCCAACACTCCATTGAAAGACACAATGGATTTGAATTAATACGATGAGCATCTCTAGGAAAACAAATTTATAGACTCTGCAGTCTCTGCAGTTAGTTTGCATTCCAATTAAGTCAAAACAGAAGTCTTACACAGAATTCCCATCTGCTTCATCTCAAATTATTCTATGTAATAAGAGAAAAGTGGCACTTATGATCAAGTCTGTAAAAATCCTTAAGGATGTCTTTAACTTTTGACTGCCAGATGTTCTGCTCAGGTCACTCCCAGTGATGATGTTGATTTAAATTCTCCTAACCAATACCTATAAATTAAACCTGTGGAATTTAATGCAACCTTGAAATGACACACAGAACCTGGGAAAACTCTTTCCATTTATGTATGTGTAGACACGAACCGTAAAAATAAACAAACCTCTTTATGTCTCCTTTCAGCTAATCACTCAACAAATTTGATGGAGAAGATGAAAGAATTAGTGACATAATCATAGTTACATTTAATAGCAAATTATAACACAAAGTTTTCGTAAGTTAGAGCAGGGGTGCCAAACTGGTGGCCTGCGGGCTGGAAGTGTCACACAGAGGTCACGTGAAGGGAAATGTTGCGATACACAACAAGGGGACAGTGCCAGTTTGACACCCATAAGTTAGAGCATGAATTTGAATCAACATGAAGCTCCTGGTTGCATCTACGCTGACAGCAATAGCTGAGTGGTAGACAATCCGTAGATGCAAAAGGCAATTGTGGGATTCAAATTAGTCAACAAATGCTAAGTCTGGATAGAAAAACATCGTAACCTAAATATAATCCATGCATTATATTTTAATGCAGTAATTACCGGTACTATAAAATAGCTAGCAACCTGGCACAAATCCTACAAAACATCATGATCAGCTGAGATTCAACGGCATCTCTCTCCCTCTCTCTTTCCTTTAAAATCTGCCTAAACAGATTGAAAAAAACTGCACACCTTTGCTATATGGTATATAAGTGTTGAGGCACTTCAAAAAGTGAGGAGACTGAATATCTATCCTGATCCATATGGTGGTCACTCTGTACAAAGGAAAAATAAATAGGTTCCTTGCCACTTTTATCGTTAAAAATAGCCACAATGAAGTCTACCACGTCTTTGTTCATATAGGCCTGCATGGTTTTGTGCAGACCTTGGTGTGCACATGTTATCACCTCTTCTGTTGCATTGGTTGCTGATTTGCTTCCGTGTGCAATTCACGATGCTGATTGTCACCTTTAAAGTCCTTCATGGCTTGGGACCACCTCTTGCCGGTCACATCTACCCAACCCACTAGAGCGGGGAGACAAGAAATGTTGCGAGTCCCATCCCCTAGCAGGATATATCTGGTGGGACCCAGAAGAAGGGCCTTCTCCGTGGTGGCTCCCTCTCTCTGGAACATCATTCCTCCAGAGATTAGAATGGCCCCCACTCTAGCACTCTTCCGGAAAGCACTGAAGACCTGGTTCTGCCAGCGGGGAACCCAGAGCGGGATCGAGTCCATTAAATGGCCTCTGTGATGTCGCCATGGTGGGGGCTATTAATTCTGTTATTAATATATTATTTGATTATTTTCTTCTATTGGTTTTATTTTTTATATATGATGTTTTTATATTGCAGTAAGCCACCTTGAGATGCCATGTGTGAATAGGGGGCAATATAAGATTTCTAAATAAATAATAAATAAATAGTACAAATGGATTTACCACGTTCCCTTCTTCAAAGACTTATTAGACTAGGCCTCATTTCATCAATCTGCTTAAGGAAACTAAAAATTCAGCCCAGAACTCAGTAGAAGTTCCTTTCCATGGGGATCACATTGATTAGTCTCAGCACAAGCTATTTTGAAATTTCTTACCTTAGTAATAAAGAGGCTTCGTGCAGGAAATATAACACATTTTACACAAGACTACATTCCTGCCTGTTGCTGAGAGCATATAATTTTCAAACCACACCTTTATAAACCATTACATGCCCCCAAGTTACTATTAGACCGCCTAATAGTGGGGGGGGGAGGGAGGGAGAGAGAGAGAGAGAGAGCATCACATGATTCAATTCTACAACCTTTTTGCTGCAATTGTTAAACAAATCACCATAGTCATTAAATGAGACATCCCATGACTGTAACTTGCGACCTTCCCTGCTGGGTTCCCCACTGACACTGGATGTCAGAAGCCAGCTGCTGGGAAGATGAAAAATGTCAATCATGTGTCTGCAGGTTGCTGCAATTGTGTGAGTTGGTTGCCAAGCGCCTAGATCACAACCATGTGACTCTGGGGACACTGCGACGGTTGTGTGAGGACCACTTATAAGTCACTTAAGATGTCTGGCACTCCTGTGTGACTTTTTATTTTGGTAGTAATTTTCCAGCTGTTTGCCGATAGTCAAAGTTCATTCGGAATTACAGAATCGCCTATCATACCACACCAATTGCTGCAGGTAACCTTTGGATAATCTCACCAGACATTTCCTGTATGGTGAACACGGAAATTCTTGCGGTCGATCATTGCTAAGAAGAAAATTGCCTTAAAGGATTATACAGAAGGCGGTTTTAATTTTACAGCTAGTACATTCAGACTTTAAACTCAACTTGTTTGTAGAATGGAAGCAGGAAATGGGTGAGGATAAAAATCACCTGGCAACTAGAAGGAAACTAGAGAGAAAGCCTTTAAAAACTACGAGAAAGGCAATATTCAAGCAATTTATAGTACTACCGTACAGATACGTGGACCAACTTTTTTTATTTTCCTCTCAAACTGAGCGATTTCTGGTGACTTCATAGATGCCTGCACATAATTTCTTGGCAGTAATATAGCAGTATTTGGTTGGTGCTTTTTAAAAACTTTCCCAAGTGTAGACTCCATTCACCCCAATCTCTATTCCATGAAACCTTTCCAACTGAACCACAGGCAATTCATTTTCTCATACAAGTCAAACTGTGTGTGTGTGTGTCCCCTCTTATCTGTCCTGCATACAAGAATTACTCTGCTGTAATACTTTACATTGCTCATGAAACAGAAAACCCATAATTGAGCAACAGTTTAGCAAGATTTTTATTTTTTTTAAATCACTTGGGGATGTCAGTTTTAGAAAAGTGACATCCAGATCATTCATGTTGCTTAATCTTGGCTAAATACAAAGACCAAGGCTTGGGATCAAATTTAAAGAGTAATTACAATGGATTTTTTTTTTTACTAGAGTTAAATTTTTTGGTTTGAACCAACCAGAAAGATGGAAGTTGTTAGCTGTCAAACAATAAACGTTCTATTATTTGGAACACAGCAATGTATAAATTTAGAATACATTTCCCATTTATTGACCATTTACCTGGTTTAAAGGGACCTTTTCTTGGAGTTCCTCATTATCTCTTTAGCTTATATCCTCTACCCCAATTTAGTATCTGCAAACATAGCTAATTTACTTAACCCAAGATTACAAATAGTTTACATAATCCAAAATAAGTATTTCACAACAGATATTTCATCAAAATACCAGTACTTCGCTGAAGTGATTTCCCCTTTTCTATACCCAAAATTCCCTCCAGTGATTACAGGCAAAATAATTCGGTAGTCCCATCTCCTATTGCTAAATGGTCAAGTTTCATTTCACCTCTAGGTAATTTTTCAAAATAACCAGATGCCTCCGTTTCAATTCTTTTTACTAATTGAAAGCACTGAGGTACAAATAAATTGTGTAATGCCATCTTGGAATTTAAGGCCATCATAAAACAATCTACATGAAAAGCAAGTACAGCAGGTAACATGCTTTTAGACAAACCTTGGCTGATCTCAAAAAAACTAATCAGGATCAGACTTGGTTGGGAGATAATCAGGCTTGCCGACTATACTTGAACAGTAAAGGACAAACCAATTCTGTAATGCCGAGGGGGGAAAAAAGAAATAACTGGGGAGTGGAATTTGTTTTAAAAGAGACCTTTTGACACCATTTATTTGCATGGATAGTAATAGAGGTCACTGACATTTTTTTTTTTTTGAATCCCAACAGACAATTTTCAAACAGTCTTTTAAGGGGGAAAAAGAGGGAGAGAAAAGAACGGTTGCTTTAAAAATGTAAAGAACTGAAAGTAACATTGCCATTGCAACACATAAACTGTCAAAGACATACATACATCCAATTTCCTCCACTTCACTTTCTCCCAGTTCTGGTCCTAGAGCACATATATTGCTCCGATTTCCCCCCATACTTGTAGTAGTAAATCATACTACTACGACACACAGCCATATATATGAAATAAACCTTTCACGCAGACCCCATCTAGGCTTCGGATACACACACTATTAACAAAATCGAAATCCAGAATGGTCCTTGGAGGGAAGATTCCTATCCTCCTCCTTTTCTAAACGGAAGAAGCCGAAGTTACGAGATCATACAGATTAATAAACCCAAACCCACCAGGGATGGGTTTGAGATGCTTGAGCAGGGGGCGGGCGGGGGCTGGACTAGACGACCTCCAAGGTCCCTTCCAGCTCTATTCTAGTCTAAAATATTGAGATATGAAGGCGTTTCTCCATCCATACTCCCTCTACTTAAAAACTGCAACTAAGCTCCAATGGACTCAACTTGGCTTATTTCTGAGGATGCGTAGTTTGGGAAGGAGACTTTTTGGTGGTTTTTTTTTTTTAGGAGGCATACAGACCCAGGTTTACTCAGCTTCTTGGAAAGACGTTCCCGGATCCCCCGGGGAGGGAGGGATGGCGACCCGCCAGGTTAGAGGACCGTTGCAAGCCGTCCCAGAGGAAAGCGAAACTTTAGTTACGCTTATCTCCCACTTGAAACCCAGTTCACGCCCTGAACAGCCGCGGCCGCCACGCAAACGGGTCCCTAAGAGCGCTTTATCTCATTGAGCAGCATGCATTCATTGATCGTGTCAAAGGACGGCTGGCACTGGAAGGATCACCCCACCCCACCCCACAAGGCTGGCTTGCGCCCCACCAGCCGCCTCCGGGGAAGGGAGCGGCTCTCCCGTCCTCCCGCCAAGGACTCACTGAAGAAGAGCCTGTAGTCGCCGCTGTTGAGGGTTCCCCGCTCCTCCACTCGGGAAGCAGCCATGGTGCTCAGGCGGACCGGCTCCTGAAATGAGTGAGCCACAAGGCAAAGGTAAAGGCACCGCGCAGCCGCTCAGGGCGGGCTTTGATTTGTCCGACTGGCTCCTCCTCCCCTTTTCGGCCCCGCCCCCTCGCTGCATGGAACGAGCACGCGATCCTGCCGCAAGCCGCCGGGGCCTTTCATTATCATCCAGCCGCCACGCTGGTGCCCTACTGCGCAGGCTCCGTGGCTTTCTCTTTTCATAGCCGCTCCTCCGCCACCTCCCGTTCGCGTATAGAAGTAGGAAAATGGAGACTAGCTCGCCTCTCCTTCCGTTCGCTTCCGAGTCCCGTGATTTGAAAAAGCTGAGCTCATTCTTTGGTTCAATTTCAACATGCGGAGGGAGAGGGAGGGGGACAATTATCACCCACCATTGACTGTTCATTGTGTGGAGTGATGTGGTGGCCTAGAGGTGGAGCTCTCACCTCACAATCAGGAGTTCGATCCTAGGTAGAGGCAGATATTTCTCTCTTTCTCTGGACACAATGATATCTGCTGAACAAAACTCTGCATTGGCATCAGGAAGGGCATCCGGCCAGTAAACACTCTGTTCCACCCCGCAAAGGGGATTATGCGGTCCTCATTGTGTGATATATTTTGAAGAGATAGTTACTCCTGGGTGTCCTGAAGTTTTTTCAAGAAGCCACTGAACTTTCTTGTTTTTCTTTTGAAGATGTTTTACTTCTTATGCAAGAAGCTTCTTTAGTTCTGACTCAGTCAACAGCTCCGACTTAGTCAGAACTGAAGAAGCTTCTTAGATGAGAAAGTGAAATGTCTTCAGAGAAAAACAAGGAAGTCCAGTTGCCTCTTGAAAAAGCCCCTTTGGGACAACCATGATCTGGATGACTGAGAATCTCTATAGACATTTTCTGGAGGATCTGATTGTATTTTTCCTTCCCGGCAACAAAATAGTAAATTATTATGGACATAAACATAATCATACCTGCAAGATGGGCACGAGACGAGATCATTTCTTCGTCCGTTTTTTGACAGTGTTTCTCAATCTCGGGAACTTGGAAGATGTTTGGACTTCAACTCCCAGAATTCACATGCTAGCATGCCGTCAAGGGAATTCTGGGAGTTGAAGTCTACACATCTTAAAGTGCCAGAAGTTGAGAAACAATGGTTCATGAATTAAATCACACGGGGACCTGTAGGTTAAAGTTTGAGCTTCTTTTAACGTCAGATCATAAAACACTTATTTTTAAATTGGCCATAATAGTACTGCTTCTGATTAGTTGGAATTTGTTATTAATTCTTACTATGTTGTTACTCTATTGATTTGACTAATGGTTCTCATCATCTTTGTTTAGTTTCTTATTTAAAGTTAATATTCGTTCTTGCATTTAAACTCCTAATATGGTTTCTTTATATCTGCCCCCATATAATTTTACTTGAAAGAATAAGGTATTCATTTTCCTTTCTTTTAACATCTTGCAAATTCGTGCCCAATTTGGAAAACGTAAAATGTTTTCTTTCCTTATTTTTTCCTGCCTTAACCTTACAGGTAGTCCTTGACTTACAACAGTTCATTTAGTGACCATTTGAAGTTTAGTGGCCATTTGAAGTGACGTATGACCATTTTTCACACTTGCAACCATTGTGGCATCCCCCTCGTCTCAAAATTGAGACGCTTGGGAATTGACTCACATTTATGACGTAGTCTCCCGGGGGTCAGGGGATCCCCCTTTTGTGACAACCGAAGTCAGTGGGAAAACCAGATTCACTTAACAACCTCGCTACTAATTTAACAACTGCAGTGATTCACTTAACAACTGTGGCAAGAAAAGTTGTAAAATGGAGCAAAGCTCACTTGACAAACGTCTCACTTAGCAACAAAAATGTTGGGCTCCGTTGCGGTTGTAAATCGAGGACTACCTGTAAAAGGTGTTTTTTTTAAAGGATGGCACAGGGCTTCAGGGATGCAATCACAGCTGCTCTGCTATTTTTAACACAGACACACATCGACACACGGAATGAGAGAGAAAGGGAGAGGAAGATCCGAGGTTGCTGCAATGCAAGGAGACTGGTCTCGGCTAGTATTTCCTAAATAGGCCCATTAGAATCAGTTGATCCGTGTATAATTGAGATATGTTGTTTACATCATTTTACAGTCACTCACATTTTGATTGCGACGGGATCAGCCGGTTCAGACCGGTTTGTGTGAACTGGATGCTAATTTTACATCTGGTTTGCCGAACTGGTAGTTGCAAGGACTGGCTGACCCCGCCCACCCCACCCCTCCCAGGAGTCTCCACGTGGCCCATTTTGGATGCCAGGTAAGTGCAGGGCCACACGGAGGCTCTGTGAGAGCGAAAAACGGGCCTATCAGAAGTACCAGAACTCCAGAAACAGGCATGTTTCCGGCCTCTGGAGCCCGGAGGAGGCCCTTTTAACCCTCCCGGAGGCTTGAGAAAAGCCTCCGCAGCCTGGGGAGGGCGAAAAGCCCCCCTCTCTGGCTGTGGTGCAGGAAGCTGAGTAGGCCACACCCCATGGCCACGCCCACCCAGCAACTAGGCAGGGAACTGGTTGCTAAAAATTTTCAATCCCACCCCTGGATGGGACCATTTAGCCTTGGGCTTTAATTCTAGTTCATAATGGCGGCTAAATATTCTGCAAGTCGCAGTCCAACAACCGATCTAGAAAGTTAGTGTGTTGTGGTGGTTAAACTGTAGTAGAGTCAAGGGGACCTGTGTAACAGAGGTGGGTTCCTACCAGTTCTATTCGGTTCTATAGAGTAGGTAGTAACTGCGCTGTGACGTCACGGAGCCGGTTCTGTCGGTGTCTCCATGGGCACCGCCATCTTGGATTTTGCTTCTGTGCAGACACGTAGCTAGTTTTTGGCTGCCATGCGCACGCGCGCACAAGGCGCAACCCTGAGCAAACTGGCAGTAAGATTCAGAACTCACCTCTGCTGTGTAAGTGTCATATATGGCATTGTATCCTTAACATTCCCAAAATATCTCTTAAAAGGAGATTGAAGAATAAACTCAACGTGAAACAAAGGACTCCTGTTATCTGCCTATTCAGATCACTGACTCCATCTTATTCAGGGCTGTCTGCCAGAAGCTGTGCCAGACCTCAGTGAATTCCAGCCCTATTTTGAGATGGGCCGATTATGCACCATCAAATTAGTGTCAATTCTTAGCTATTGCATAGTATATTTTCTGTAGGACCATCTGTCTCCAAGTTGAATCTTTAGCATTCCTTTGTTTGCCAGGAATTCATTTCGTTCCCACAATGGGATTCCATGAGCCAGGTTGCACAATTGCATAATATGAAGCTATCATTTAGAACAGCGGCCCCCAAACCTTCCGGCTTTGTGGACGAGTGGTGGTGATGGGGAGGTGGGGGGGAGGGGATGGTTCCAGGCGAGTGGCAGGTGAGTGTGCACGTGCAGCTCCCTTTGTGCAAGTGATGGGTGCGCATGCACGCCATTTGCACAAAGGGACCTTTGCGTTTGCATGCACTTGCAATTGCCATTCATGCAATTGGACCTGCGTGTGCACGCGTGCGCTCGCTCAATTGCTTACACAGCCCGGTTCCAAATGGGCCACAGTCCGGGGGTTGGGAACCCCTAATGGAGAAGCACCTATTGTACTGTTGTTGTTGTGATACCTTTCAGTTGTTGCCTGGACTGCCTGGACTAGTACCTGCCGTTTTCTTGGCACTGTTCCAGAAAACGCTTGCCATTGCCTTCTTCCTAGGGCTGACAAAGAATGAATGGCCCAAGGTGACCCAGCTGACTTTGTGCCTGCTAGGCACTAGAACTCACAGCCTCCTGGTTTCTAGCCTTGTTGCCTTAACCACTAAACCCCAGGTGTAGTCTCAGAAAAATTAGTGGAATTATTGTGGAGCTCATTTTGAGCAACAACTAAACAACTTACGTCTCTTTTATGAGTACGATGCAAAGTTTATTATTTGCATTGAAGTAGCACAGCCAGTGGAATCCATTGGATGAGGTATTTGCATTATCACTGTATACTCACCATACATAAGCCTCCTCCAACTACACCAGATTTTCCTTTAAACAGAGGCAGGCAAGGGGAAAGATGCTGTGGCAGATGGAAACACATTAGAAGCATTCACCTGTCCCATATTATGTAACCAAAAGTGGGGATTTGAAGATGAGAACATCTCCCACACCTCACATCCTTTCCTTCGTATCAACAATGGTAAAGCATTTGATTGTCATAGTTTGCTTAAACCATGTTTCTGAAACAACAATGGACATACAGTGGTATCTTGGTACTCAACTGCTTTGAAACTCATCCAATTTGGTACTCAATGCATTATGGAAAAAAAAAATTCCCCCGATACTCATCATTTGTTTGGTACACAACGCACAACCTTGAACATGTCAGCGTTGACTGCCTTGTGACATACTGTATTATTCCTTATGCAAAAAAATTTGTTTGGTACTCATCATTTTTGGTACTCATCGTGCCTCCAAGAACCAATTATCGATGAGTACAGAGATACCATTGTATTCTGAAAATATCTCGCATCTAGTAAAGTCAACTCATCATTTCAAAGAAGATTGAGATACGCTCAAATGTCCCAAGCAGGGATGCTAACGGTTTTGGGAGAGCAACTTTTACTGTCCAAATCCTCCACCTTCAGCCCGCGGTGAACTGCTTGCCCATTTTTGGCAAGAAACAATCCTGCTTTCGAAACACTGCTTTCTCCAGAATCGGAGGGCTGCACCGAATCAGAGCCTTGCACTTCAACGAATATCCGATTGCGTGGTCTAAAAAGAGGCCTGCTGTGGTTGCGATCAGAATACGTTTCTTGGTGTTCCTTCTCTGCCGAGCAAAAGTGGATTTTGAAGGCCGCTTGGAATCCTCTCCGGAAGTTTTCATTGAAGTACCCATAGATGATTGGATTGATACTACTGTTAAAGAAAGCCAGCCAGTGGGCAAATGGGAAAAAATAAACCGTGATGAGGTTGAGCTGATGGTAATTCAGGTTCCCATAATCGGTCAGCAGCATTAAAGTCCAAAGGGGCAGCCAGGAGAGGCTGAAGAACAAGGCCACAATAATCAGCATATTGATCACTTTTATTTTCCTCTTGGAGATCCTTCCTCCCTCGCTCTCCTCTGACTGGGAACCTCTGATAGGTGCGGAGGACTTGAAGAGTTTGAAGGCGATCCGAGCATACATGACCACCATTGCGATGAGAGGGCCAAGATAAATGTGTGAGAAGAGGACAGTGGTGTAGATCTTGCGCATTTTGGGGTCTGGCCAGGCCTCCCAGCAGGAGTAAAAAGGGTAGGAATTATTATAAGCATCCAGCATGAAGTGGTTTTCATCTCGGGTGACAGTCAAGGTAACTGCGGAGGGGCACATTATGATGAAGGCGAAGACCCAAATGATGATGATGATGATCAGAGCTACCTGCAGAGTTAGTTTTTGTCTGAAAGGATACACAATGCAGCGGAACCTGGAAAAAAGAAAAAAAATGGTCTGCTCAAATATCGGAGCCAGCTGTTTGAAACAAGCCTTCTTTATTTTTGAATATTTGCTGTGAATGTTACAAAGTAAATTAGCAATATATAGTAATATGTGAATGGTAGAAGTGAGTAGAAATGAGGCAAAGTAATGGAACTGTAAGGTATGTTTAAATGATAAAATTAGCTTGTATAAAAGAGTAAGAATGATACGGAAAGAGGAAAAAGAGACAAAAACCATTTTTTCAATACTGTTTAAAAAAAGAAGTGAAGTCAGTGGTGGGTTCTAAATTTACTTTGCCGGCGGTTCGCTGCCTCCTGTGCTGCGTGCACGCGCTGCGCAGTAAAAAAAAAGCCCTGATTTTTTTTTAAAGGGCGAAAATAAGATGGCAACGCGTGCGCAGTGCCGGAAATTCGGCTTCTGCGCATGCGCAGAAGAAAAACAAATCCAAAGAAAAAATAAAAAATAGTGCTGGAAACTCGGTTTCTACGCATGCACAGAAGAAGAAGAAATCAAAAAAAAAAAATTCCCCCCAAAAAAAATTCACAAAAAATTTTCCCCCCCAAAAAAAATGGCGGCGCCCACAGAGCAACAGAACCGGCTCCGTGACATCACCAGCGGCCTACTACCTACTCGGTAGAACCGGTCAGAGCCCACCTCTGCTACAATTATTGTTGCAGGAACAATGTTTTTATGTTTTTAATTGTCTACTGCCCAGAGTCACTTTGAGATGGGTAGTCTCTAAATTTGATAAATAAATAAAACAGAATCTTGCAAGTCTGAAAGCACTTCTCTCCTTCTTCGCTTTCACTTTTTAGAAAATTAGGGAGTACCCCTTCTGAGGTGGGTCCCATGCCCCTTTTCCTTCTGTGAACTGAGATACCTTCTGCATGACAATGGTCTAAGTTTTCCTCCTGTCTCCCAAGGTCATTCTCACAGACTATTTACACTTCTGCACTATCCCCATTGGAAACTGTTGAAGAGCCTCTAGCATCAAGTTCTGGTTACTGGGTTCCCATTCTTGAGATGGATCTCATTAGCTCTCCCACATACCTCTCGTTTGATAGGCTCCCCCTCACAATGGATAATTGTGTCAGGAGCAACAATGCAGTGGGGACTAGGATCTACTTCCACCACCTTAAATTCCACAGCCCTCATTCCACCACGTACAAGGAAGATATCACCTAGACAGAGCAGAGGAATTGCATTGTTAGCTCAATTCATATCTTCCTCAGAACTGAATCACAAAATCAAAGTGATGACCCATGATAAGGATTAGGATATGGCAATATGGATGAAACAAAAAAGGTAATTTTTTAGCTAGTGAAGACACTGTAAAAGTAGGTCCAGCTGCAAAACCTAATTCATGTCCCCAGTTCCTATTGGTTGTAGGAAAAATGCTTGCCCTGGTGAGGCCCACCTGACAGTCTTTAAAGGTAAAGGTTTCCCTCGTACATATGTGCTAGTTGTTCCCGACTCTAGGGGGCGGTGCTCATCTCCGTTTCAAAGCTGAACAGCCAGAGCTGTACGAATATGTCTCTGTGGTCATGTAGTTGGAATGACTAAATGCTGAAGGCGAATGGAATGCTGTTACCTTCCCACCAAAGGCAGTCCCTATTTTTCTACTTGCATTTTTTACCTGCTTTCGAACTGCTAGGTTGGCAGAAGCTGGGACAAGTAATGGCCGCTCTCCCCATTACACGGCACTAGGAATTCAAACCGCTGAACTGCCAACCTTTCAATCGACAAGCTCAGCGTCTTAGCCACTGAGCCACCGTGTCCCTTTACTTTTACTCCCCCATAATTTACTCCCCGATAATTCTAGAAAGTGACAAAAATCTTCTCCACCAAACTTTTAACTTTAACTAGACTGATTTTAACAGTACTGATTTTAATTTTACTTGATTTTAACTACACTACATTGTTTTTATTTTTGTTCTACAATCTGTATTTTGCTTGCTGTAAATTGCCTTGAATGTTGTATGGAGAGAAAAGTGAGATATAAATGTAACCAATAAATAAGAGACTAAAGCAGTACAAGCTGCTGATGGCACTGAAAAGGGGGCAATTCCAGCCTCTTGGCATTGTCCAGTGTTGTAAAGAGAAGCTAAGGTGGAAGCAGCTCTTGCGCCATTTTCATTATTCTTATGGCCTATGATAGTGATGGCTAACCTTTTTCTTCTTGTGTGCTAAGAATGGTAGTGCACACGCTAGCATGCGCATACCAACACACAACCCCGCCGCACATTGCACTGCGCATGTGCACACGCCCCCCTC
>JANHFT010001124.1:204985-215055 GCA_032467955.1 Pseudoxenodon macrops | reverse complement strand
ATTTTTTCTGCAGTTCTAATTATCCTCTGAAGTCTGTGTCTGTCTTGTTGGGTTGCAGAATCAAACCAGACAGTTATGGAGGTACTGATGACAGACTCAATAATTCCTCGGTAGAACTGGATCAGCAGCTCCTTGGGCAGTTTGAGCTTCCTTAGCTGGCACAGAAAAACATTCTTTGTTGTGTTGGGGACATGTGTGCATGTTCACATCAAATTTCATCAAAATCCATGATGGTTGAGCTGGGCACTTTTCTGAAATCAGACCACTTGACATGGAATGAATGACCCAGTCAGCTTCAATTTTGTTATTTTTCTTGCCAAAGTTTTCAATATGCTGCCTGATTTACTGGGAAACTGCTCCACCTTCTGGAGTTCAAAGCAGAATAACTGATATGTTTGTTTTCGATGAGCTCTGAAAGCAACTGATGCTGCAGCGTTTTTGAAGCTTACAAAAGATGGGATCTAAAAAGAGTTGTTTTTAAAGTACTGGCCGTCTCTCGATCGGCGCGTTCAGCACCGTCAGTCCTCAACTTGCAACGGTTCATTCAGCGACCGTTTGAAACTACGTTGGCACTGAACAAAAGGGATTTTGACAACCGGTGTCCAAAGTTACGGATGTTGCAGCGCTCATGGTCAAGCGACCTGCGATCACAGGACTCTTGGCAACCGATTCGTACCTACAACAGGTTGACAAACTGTTCGTGATCATGTGGTTGCCATTTGCAATCTTACTTGCTGGCTTCCTCGGAAAATCAACAGGGAAACTGGCAAGGAAAGTCACAATGATTCTGTTTTTCTTGTGCCCTGCCCTCCTTGGGAGGTTTTTCCACATAGTGCACTGCCATCCTTCCACATTCTTGGCTAGAAAGATTTCCTGACCTCCTGTCACACAAAAAGATTAGGGAGGGGAGCCAGCATGCTGGACCAGAGAAAAAAGGTTGGATCATAAGGATCCAAGCTTCCTTTCTCCAGCCCAGCCTGCCTGTTCTGTGTCCAGAGAGGAACTACCTGGCCTTTTTAAGCAAGCAGCTCTTTCACTTCATGAGCCCTGATGGCTCAGTGGTTAGAGTGCAGCACTGCAGGCTACTTCTGCTGCCTGCAGGCTGCCTGCAGTTTGGCAGTTCGATTCTCACCGGCTCAAGGTTGACTCAGCCTTCCATCCGTCCAAGGTCAGTAAAATGAGGACCCAGATTGTTGGGAGCAATAGGCTGACTCTGTAAACCGCTTAGAGGGGGCTGTAAAGCATTTCAAAGTAGTATATAGAGTGGGTCTAACTGCTATTGGTAAGAGGGAGGGAGGGAAGGATGGAAGGAAGGAAGGAAGGAAGGAAGGAAGGAAGGAAGCCAGGAAGGGACCATGGTGGTACAGTGGTGAATCTGCAGTATTGCAGGCTAACACTGCTGACTGCCAGGACTTTGATCCTGACTGGCTCAAGGTTGACTCAGCCTTCCATCCTTCCGATTCCGGGGGCAATATGCTGACTCTGTAAAACCGCTTAGAGAGGGCTGTAAAGCACTGGGAAGCGGTATATACTGTAAGTGCTATTGTCAGCGTTCCGAGTAACGCACCCACTGAAAGCAGAACTCCAGGGCAGGTAGATTCCTCAAAGAACATGTTTATTGGATACATCATAATGGCACAGGCTGTGAAAACCAACTCTAAAACTTCCTGCGGTTTTCACCTAATTAAAAGAGCAAAAATCCCCCCCTCTCCCAGATGTCACATTGTCCAATGAATATAGCTGGCAAGCTGCTTTGTCACTCCTCTCCTCCTTCAACAGCCACCTGTTACAATGACCTTGGTTCCCACAGGAAAACTTTTTGTTTTGGCGGTTAGCAGGGCCATCTACTTCCTCCCCCTCCCTTCACCCTCTCAGGCTTTGTGGCAACTAGGAGGCAGCACAAGATGGCTTCAGCCAGGTTCGCTTCAGAGTTGACAGCTATGGCTATTCCCTTTGCATCTGTGCCTGAGAGGGGCCAGGACGGTGGTCGTTGACCAAGGGGATCATATGGGTGATTGGCTTAATAACTGCAATGACTTCATATTGTAACAGTAGACTCCATTACAGTCATAAGTCGAGGGCTACCTGTCTGAAATACAGGTAGTCCTCAAACTATGACCAAAATTGGGACTGGAATTTTTGGTCACTGGGTGATGCAGTCATAAAGCGGGGCACCCTAAGACTGCCTCACGTAGTGACCACAATGCCAGCACTCATTAATTCCACTGTTAAATGAGAATCGTGAGTTAAGCAGAGGGAGTCCCAGATAGGGAATGCAGGGTGTCTGGGGGAGGGACAGGACGGTCCAGGCTGCATATAATTTGGTGGGAGGGCTGCTGCAGTACTGCACAAAGTCTCAGCCACCTCTGGAAGTCTCAGCTATCCTAGCCTGGCCCAGCAGCGGAGCACAAAGCTACCACAACCAGGAAACCTCATCCCCCCCCCACGTCTGATTAAGAAGCATTTAGGATTCCTGGCCAGTTTTCTCCACCGTCTACGTCTCCCCCCCTCTCCGACTTTTGGCTCATCAGTGACAGTGCTGGCACTGGGACTGAAGTAGAGGGTTCCAACTGCATTGCCCCCACACCTCTACTTCAACCCCAGAGCTGCTGTCAAGGGCTGCTGTGTAGGGTAGTCGAAAGAGCATAGGTCAGGGGGGGGAGATAAGATGGGTGGGGAGAGTTGCAGCGCCCCTGCAATCGTAAGTGTGGGCAGGCTGCCAAACCCCCAAATATTGATCATGTCTTTTTGTGGGACCTGCATCAGGCACATGTCCTAAATCCATTTTTTTTCAGCCGCATCATAATTTCAGTTGTGAACGATTGGTTATAAATTGAGGAGTATCTGCATAACTATGTCAACATATGAGACATATTAATTTACAGCTGTAGACAGTCATACCCAACTTATAAATAGCACTCCCTTGGCTGTATTCCCAGCAATTACTATTTAGAAATACACTACCAAATGGGATACTATCCAAACTGTACATTACTTTGAATTCAATTCCAAAGAGATGCTTTAGAATATTTGGGGGTGCAAACATAGTACTTGCCTACGATTCTTTAAAACAGATGTATTTTCCCCTCCATATCGCATATCAGCTGTCATCATTTAGAAGCCATAAAATTGATAAAAAACGTTCACAACCTAAAGGTTCATTTCCTTCAGTAATTTAGGATAAGCTTTTATAATCTGCAGAATCTTATTATGATGGTCGGTTGCACAGTCAGCCAGATTAGATTTGGCATTTTAATCCACCTATCGAATCCTCATTATTATTGTTACTATACAATAAACTTGCATGTTGCCTGATTCTCAACAGCTCTGGGTAGCTCAATCAAGTTATAATAAAATCAATAAAACATTAAAAATAAAAAAGATCACAGACTCTCACAGCCCAAACTCCCTCTAAAATAAATTGCAGGGATAAAAGAGACATCCATGGAAGCGACAGTGAAAGCACCATATACAATAAGTAAGCAGATAAGAAGAATCCTGCAGAACTGGGCCAAGGAAACCTTTGTGTTAGCTAAATATATTAATTCAAGTAGCTCACAAACATGGATAGGAAGGTGATGGTCTGTCATATCATCGAACAGTCATAGTCAAGAACTATCTACCCTGTTTCCCCGAAAATAAGACCTCCCGGGATAATAAGCCCAATCAGGCTTTTGAGCGCATGCGCTAAAGTAAGACCGCCCCGAAAATAAGCTCCCCCCACAAATATTTAAATGCATGTGCAGCAATGAGGTGACCATGCTTGCTGCCTCCTGCACCTCAAAAATAATAAGGCCAAGCACTTATTTCAGGGGTCAAAAGAAAATAAGACACTGTCTTATTTTCGGTGAAACATGGTTATTTATAATTACTGGTTTGTTTAACCAGAGATGAGTTCAAGGTTGTTTATTCGATATGCTATACCACCTGCACTGGTCTACAAATCATCGCAGATGAATTTACAGCCCTTATTAAACCAAAATCTAACAAAAGTCATTATAGCTTAGCATGTTCTCTGGATTAAACAGCAGTTAATGTACATGGACTTTTACTTTAAAACCTCCATTTTCAATTAGTTGGTGCGTTAAATTCTCAGCTATTCCTACACCCCACTGATGTAGAGGTCCTGGGCCAGTGTCTTGAAGTTAGTAAGGACCCGGTGCAGATCTGAATAAAACAAGCTCAGATCAATACTCACAATGATGGAGTTTCTAGCGGTCTGTAGACTTCTGCAAACCCTAATTAAACTACCCTCAGCACTCAGGAAAAAAATTGTGCTCCTCTCAAAGATGGTCTGTGACATCAGCAGTCATGCCTTAGGCTATTATGACATGCTTTATATGGGCTGCCTACAACCTGAAAGCTGTAGCTCAGGGGTGTCAAACTGGAGGCCCATGGGCAGGATGTTCACACAGAGGCCACACCCACCCCAGCTCCACAAAGGGGGGGAAATGCCACGTGACAGCAACATGACGCGGTGAGTTTGACACCCGTGTTGTAGCTAGTGCAAAATATAGCAACAAGATCATTTACAAGACAAACCTGCCAAAATAATGTTGCTATATTCGTTGCCATTAGGCTTCAGGGCCCCATCCAAAGCATTTTAATTTTTTAAGAATAAAAATTATTTTTAATGGTGAAATACAAAAAAATCCTATATCAACAGCAGAAATAATGATTATACAGTGATTATATAATGAGTATACAGTGAAGAAAATATATTGATGTATTACAGTGATTAAAATAAGTTGTGATAAAAGAAAAAATAATTAACATAACATAATAACTGTATATAACAATATAAAATTAATTCAGTCCCTAAGCTTATCATTACATCTAGTCCATATAGCAATGTATTATGCCATGTTCTGATTTTTAGAACACATAGACTTTTCAAAAATAGATCACTTATATTGTATCTTGGATCTATTCCTTAATTACAAGAGTATGGTAATTTATTTTCATTGTGCAAAAAAAATCCTTATCCTCTTTAATAACATATAGTATTGCCAAAGTGTAGTTTGCTTTTTTGACTTAGGACAGTACAAATCAACAGCCACATTGATTTATACATTCTGGTTCATATGATTTATTGTTCAAATCCAGTGAATTGTAGTTTGCTCAACAAACTATGGTTAAACAATCTATGACATGGTGTGATATGAGAACCAAGTCATAATGTAGTCAGTTTGCCTTTGACTTGGTATATTGTACAACCCTGGTTTGCAATCAGCCATGGTTTAAAATTTAATATGATGTGAGACTGCAGTCATATGCACGCTAAGATATATATGCATGTCTGTGGAGTTGTTACACTGTGATATGAACTATCTAGGTTTGTGATGGCAAACCTATGGCACATGTGCCAGAAGTGGCACACAGAGCCATCTCTCCAGGCACACGAGCCATCGGCCATTGCTCTTCCAGGTTCTGGCATGCAGGCCAACTGGTCTTCACACACTTGGAGTGCCAGAAACCGGAAGAACAACCGCACGGTACACATGTGTGCGCCAGGTGGCTGCTCTTCCAGTTTCCGGCACAAACATGCACTCCAGTCAGATGGTCTCCTCGCACACATGCACACTAGAAACCCCAAGACCAGGTGGCCAGTGCACATGTGCGTGCTGGAAACCAGAAGAGCAGCCACACGGTGCCGAAAGGTTCACCAACACTGATCTATGTCTTGAAAACCCAATCAGAACCCTCTTCGCTGTTGGCGACTTGACTGGATTGTGATGGACCAGTACATCTGGTCTAGTGATTCCCTTCCCTTCCTCACTGCTATTGTATAAAACCAGTTTGATGGTAGAGCCTTGTATAAGTATGATGCACCTAATTACAGGCTCAATTCTTGGCCCTTCTAGGACAATGGACAGGAAGTCTCTCATTTTTAAAAGCCATTAACTCTTGCTGTAATCAATACTGGGCCGTCTAGCTCAGTGTTTCTCAAACTTTAAGATGTGTGATCTTCAATTCCCCAGCCAGTTTCCAAGTTTGAAAAACACTGATTTTAGCTTAATATATAGAAGTAGTCCCCAACTTGCAACAGTTCTTTTAGTGACCATAAACTTAACAACATTGATTCATTTAACAACTGTGGCAAGAAAGGTCATTAAATGGAGCAAAATTCACTTAATAAATGTCTCACTTAGCAACAGAAAATTTGGCTTCAATTGTCCTTGTAAGTCGAGGACTACCTATAATAATAGCATCCTAAATTCTGGGGGGGAAACCCAACAGTGGTTAACTTACCAAGAGAATCTGCTTGATTTTCGACAGTTTCATTCACCTTCTTAGCTACTCTGGCAACAGCTTCACCCATTTTTTTCTCCATGCAGGTATGTCCAACCATGAAAATCCTTTAGGAAAGGTCCTACGGCTAAGCAAACAAGAACAAAAAAAAATCAAAACAGGTTCCACAGTGCTAATACCTCACAAAAGTTTAAAAAGCAGTTTTTCTGAAAGAAAGGAAAAATTAAGTCAATGTGTGCCTAACATTTACTGAGGTTCTGCTAATGTTTAACAGATTAACATACCTGAAGAAGCAACAGGTTGCTCCTTCTATGAGCTGGACTTTTACAGAGAAACAAATTCAATAAACAGGTGCATCTTGGAACACAGCTCTCCATCTGGAACATGAATGTTCAAAAGAAAGTAAATTTGGAAAAAGTTTATAAACTAGGGGATCTGTTTATAGAGGTTACTGTTGTTTATGAGGAATATGTTTTAACAGTAAATTCCTTTTGTCTGGATTGCTTATTAAAGTGCATTTTCACTTTAGGAGATCCATTTAATAAGCAATTCCATTTATAGTGGTACCTGGGTACTCATTAAGGATGAGTATCCTTAATTGGTCCTGGGAGGTGTGACTAGTACTAAAAAGGATGAGTGTCAGGCCTGCAACCATATTTCTGTTGGATCTTTGGCCTGCCACACTTTCTATTATTCTACTATGCATTTTCTATTGTGGGAAAATGGGAGGGCGCACTTTACAACTGTGTTACTAACTGCAGTAATTCAGTAACTGTGGCAAGAAAGATCTTAAATTGGGGCAAAATGCACTTAACTGTCTTGCTTAGCAACCGAAATTTTGAATTCATCTCTGGTCATAAGTCGAGGATTACCTGTATGCTTGATTTTAGAGGACAAGATGAAGGTATTTTATAATTTTATCTGTACTGAAGTTATGGGATGGAAGTTATTCTTTTTCTGTATTTTTCTTTTCATTTTCTGCCCCCCGCCCCCATTTTGCTTTTTCCTTGACTCACCTTTTCCCTCCCTTATTTACTTTCTTGTATTTAAGGTTAAACAATCTGTTGACATTTAATAAATACTTAGAAAATAAAAAAGCACTCATCCAGATTTTAAGGAGGCAAGGATCAAGTAGCCTAATCTTTAATGTCTTTCATTCTGTCTCCTAACTTAAACATTTATAGATGTGGGAAGTAAAATATGATCCAATCACATAATGGCTGTGAAAAAGAAACAACTTTAGACAACACTAGTCACGGTGATGAGTGATTCAGCATTTCTGGCTGGTTTTGTTTTTTAATGAACAAGCCAGAATCAGAAACCAAGGCCAAAGGATGGTCTCCTTTTATAAGCAAATAAAGTCAATGAATTACCATATGTTCACATACTTGTGGAACTCCAGATCCACAAAAGAGTCGCTACTATTTCACAATGAAAGCTGAGTCACTTCAGAAGATTCTGGCAGATCCTTCTAAAATGGAGGCCAAAAAACCTATATACTGCTGCCTGTTCAAAGCCGCCAAACCTGAATTCTCCCAAACACCTCCCTGATTTAAGCAAGGGTTTCTGCTTTCATCTGATTTTTAGTTATTTCTTTTTCTTTTTGCTATAGAACGTCACTCCACAGTGATGTGAAATTCATTGGAGCAAGCTAAGAGTACATGCCCAACAGAGGTGGGTTCCTACCGGTTCTATAGAACCAGTAGTAACTCGGTGATGATGTCATGGAGCCAGTTCCTTCGATGTCTCCGTGGGTGCTGCCATTTTAGATGTTGCTTCTGTGCATGCGCAGAAGCTATTTTTTTATTGCTAGGTGTGCGCAAGGCGCAACACTGAGCGAACCGGCAGCAAAACAATCCACAACCCACCCCTGATGCCCACCTACAAAATTAGCAGCGTAAGCACTTGCCCAGGTAATCATCTACAACATGGTTGTGGGTCTGAATCTGAAAATACCAACACTGTACCAATGGACCAATTTGTGCAGGTACGTACAGTGGATTCAGAAAGTATTCAGATCCCTCTTCACTTTTCTCAATTTTGTTACACTGCTGCCTGATTCTCCAGTGGTTGAAATTCACTTTTTTCTCATTAGTCTACACTCAGTACCTCATAATGACAAAGTGGGAACAGAAATTTAAATTTAAAAAAATTTACAGACATTTTTAAAATTCTGTTGTTGCTTTTTTTTTTTTTTTTAGAATCCTGCATAATATAAATCCAGTGGAACACTACATGTCTCAGCACAACCTGCATTTGCATGGTGCACTGAAAGAAACTTAGCCAATCTCCCTCTTCGCCTATGGTTAAAAGAGTCCACCTTTTCTGTCAAGGACCTTGGAGTACTCGTATCTAATGATCTAAGTGCCAGAGCCCACTGTAACAACATTGTCAAAAAGGCACTAAGAGTTGTTAATCTAATCTTGCGTAGCTTCTTCTCTGCCAATATTACACTCCTAACCAGAGCATACAAAACCTTTGCTAGACCAATTATCGAATACAGCTCACCTGTCTGGAACCCACACAGCATATCAGACATTGATACAATTGAGAGAGTCCAAAAATATTTCACGAGAAGAGTCCTCCACTCCTCTGCTCGCAACAAAATACCTTATGCCATCAGACTTGAAATTTAAATGTAGTTCATAAAATCATCTGCCACAATGTCCTACCTGTCAATGACTACTTCAGCTTCAACTGCAACCAATGCATGAGCACACAATAGATACAAACTTAAGGTAAATAGCTCCAAATTCGATTGCAGAAAATACGACTTCAGCAACAGAGTGATCAATGCCTGGGATGCACTACCTGACTCTGTGGTTTCATCCCCAAACCCCCAAAAACTTTAACCTTAGACTGTCTACCTCACCTGAGAGGTCTGTAAGGGGTGTGCAGAAATGCCTGTCTTACTGTCCTCATTTATCTGTACTTACTTTGTATATGTTTATACCTATACCTATTATCTTGTACATGTTTGACAAAACAAATAGACAAACAAACAATTCGTTTGGGGCCCAGAGAGGAAGAAAATGGATTGAGCCAAACACAATAAGCAGAAACATCCTCGCTCAGCAACCAGCCACCCGCAGGGAAAAGCCAGACTGAGCTCTACGCAAAGGACCACACGGCAGCCACTATGATGTTGTTACGTGCTGGAACTCACAAGAGCTTCGCACCACTACCGGAAGTTCGAGTTGTGCGTCACCCTCCTCTCTCCCTATCTACCGGGAAAAGGCAGATGCACCGTGCGCTCCGCTGCGCTTTATCCCTGTTGCAACCAGCGGTTTCTGCGCGGGGAGAGGGACAAGCCTCCATCCTCTGCACCCCCCCCCCCGGACAAGGCTCTCCGAAGTGCATATGAAGGCTGCGGGTCCTTGCTCTCTCTGTCTCTGCCCGGTTGCTTTTTTCACGCTTACCGCAAAGGCAGAGCAGGGTTGCCTTCCGTCCTGGGCGGCTGCTAGACTCCGCGCTCTTGGCTCGCCTCCCGCGGCCATGGAGTAAAGAAGGACGGGAGCAGCTGCTGGGCTGCTCCGTTTAAACCCACCGGAGGGGGTGGAGGGAATGGAAAAGCTCCCGGACGGGAGAACAAGCCCCGAAGCTCGGACGGGACCAATCATCAAGCGCTGAAGGCCGGGGGGGGGGGGGGAAGCGAAACGAAGCCAGGCGGAACGAGCGCCCTCTCTCGTGGGGGACCGTGGAGGCTACCGTCGACAAGGCTCTCCAACCTTAGCAAGTTTTAAGCCTGGAGGACTTCAACTCCCAGAAGTCCCCAGCCAGCAAAGCTGGAAGTCGTCCAGCAAAAGCTGTCTGGGGAA
>JANHFT010001124.1:180868-192391 GCA_032467955.1 Pseudoxenodon macrops | reverse complement strand
GAGACTCAGCTTCTGCGCATGCGCAGAAGAAGAAAAAAATTAAAAAAACTTTTATTTCAAAAAAAAAATTCTTTTTAAAGATGGTGGCGCCCACGGAGCAGAATCAGCTCTGTGACGTCATCAGCGGCCTACTATCTACTCAGTAGAACTGGTAGGAACCCACCTCTGATTGGTCCATATACAGAATGAAATGGGGGCAGTTTTATTTTGGATATGCACCCAACATAGTGATCCCATAATGCAGCAGTAGATGATCTTGAAAAAAATCAAGACTAGTGAGTTTTCTTGGCACTATACGAGCTAACGGAGAGAGGAAAGCTAGGAAAGGGACGTTAGCTCTTTGCACAGTTGTCATGTCAGGAACCGTTCTTTTATTGTATTATTTTTTAAATTGATTTATTGACTGCCTGTCTTACCACCGGATAAAAACGTGTGCTTCATCAGCTGAAACGAAGGAATTAGAAAGCTCAGTAGATGGGGAGAACTGGTGGAGCATGAAACCATTGCAGCAAAAAACAGGCAGGCAGATCACGCGAAGAAGGAAATGGAGAGAGGGAAAGTTATGCACCAGGATGCATAACTCTCATGAAATCACTCACCAATGGTTTTTTTTTTGGGGGGGGGGACCACAACCTGGAACAATCAAAAAGTTCTGAGTGTTGTTTCTCCTTAACTATGGTGGATTGAAAGCCTTTCAGCAGAACTTCTAAAATGTGCTTGGTTTTTTTTTTTTGCTTTTGCTTTAGATCAAAGCACATTTTCTATTTTGGTTACATCCTCATGCAGCAGAAAGAAGCAAAGATACCAGTTCCAAGAGTCGAATCTCCTCTTATAAAGAAAGCATTTAAATTAAACAGATCAAGAATAAGCAACATGCCAGGCAGATTCTTTGTGGGGTACTATTTTTAAGCCAATGATTGTGATCACCTTCTAGCTTGGGTTAAAATGGCACATTCCATCTGCATTTTCTAGTGGTTTTGCCTATCCTGTTACCTTGGCCATCTACATGTGTCAGTGAGGTCTGGCTCAAATGTCATTGAAAGTACTGTAAGAATTCACTGTCCTCTTAGGAGACTTAAAAACAAGCATGTCTGTAAAGTTCCTGTTGATTTACATGTGTTCTTGTCTTTCAATCAGGTGATGATGCTCAATTTGAGATGGACATCTGATTTTCCCTGAGGGTAACCATGGAGAGACAGCAATTCCTGATCACCTGTGCACATCTGATTTTGATCATCAGGTTCAATAACTCGAAGGATGAAAGGAAGAAGAAGAAGATGCTGTTTCCACAGAATTTTCACTTCAGCTTTTGAAGTGCCAAAGGATAAGAGGACTCTCCTTGATTTCCATTAACCATACCATGCTTCCTACCCATCCCCCGCTCCTCTGCTTGCCTTACTCACTCCCTATGACTGACTTGGAGCCCATGATAAATTTATACGGCTAAGGAGTGTCCCTTGGCTTCTCGCACTTTAGAGACAACTGTTCAAAATATGCACATGCGAGAATTTAACTTCTATCAACAATTGGATATTTATTGCAAAACACACAAGGGGCATGGAAAGGGTGGACATATGTTTGAAGTGACATGACACTGCCATTGTTCTCCTTTCCCTTAACTGCTGTTAAATTGATGTCAATTTATTAACTGGTTCCTATGTTATATCTCCTTTGACGTGCGCAATGCACACTCTCTGATATTTCTAAATCCTGTTGCTCAACTTGTCTTTTTTAGTTAGTATACCCTTTCATGTGGGCGCTGCTGTGAGATTTTCCTAAAAAAGAGTATTATTGGAGTTCTTTTCTGCTTCCCTTGAACGTTTCTTTTTTTAAAAAAAATAGATAAATAATTCATCATGCATTCATTTCACTTCGCATTTCGTCCCAACATCATTTCCAAAACAAAACAAAAGTTGATCTCCAATTTCCTCATTTATATCCCCCAGTGTTAAAAGTGAACCACAGCTTTTTTTTAAATATAATTGGGGAGTATCACGCTTGATGGATTTCTGTACCAGTGTTTCTCAAACTCAGTTATTTTAAGCTGTGTGGACTTCAGCTTCCAGGATTCTGGGAGTTGGTCAACACAGCTTAAAGTTGGGAAGGTTGAGAGACACTGTTCTCTGTTATTCGTCTTCAGTCTTTAACTTTCGCAGCTCAATAACATCTGGTGGGTTCTTGGCAAGTGCATCTTTTGTGCCAAAAGAATTAAATAAAGCAACCTGGTTATGCTTAACTAGGGGAACCCCAACCCAACCCAAAAAAAAATTGTGAAAAAGTCTTGGTGGACCAAGGAACCTTAAGAATCAATTAATTATTAAGATGTTAAGTGCTGATTTCATGATGTGTGACTACAAATGAATTTGAAAGGGTGACTAATCAGAAAGATTTCACTGCATTTTTCGAACAAAACCTATTTGTTTCCTGGTTACTGTCTTCTATGTCTCAAATTCATGCATTATTAAATCAGTTCACATTGGAGCCTATTGCAGATCCAGGGTCACTACGGAGGAAGAGTTGCTGATGATCTCACTTTATTCTGTTTATTTTGGATATATTGGCCACTTCCCACCTACTGGTGACCCAACTCACAAGTTGATTAGATCTGGCATGAGTAAACTTGTGCTGTTTGCCTGGAATAGTTGCAGAGAGCAAGTAGAATCTCTCTGTAGGAATTCATAGGCAATTGAGGTCTCCTTGTGGGGGAAAAAACAGTTACCCTGACAGAAAATTGGTGGATCAGTTTAATACAGCCAATGGATGAATCCATGCAGGGACTGCATGGCCCCTTGATACTTTGCACCGTGAGAATGCTGCAATATTAGATTGTTTTATTGTCTAGGCCAGGGATCTCCAAACTTGATAACTTTTAAGACTTCATTTCCCAGGATGCTTCAGCCAAAATGGAATTCTGAGAGCTGAAGTTCCACAAATCTTAAAAGTTACCAAGTTTGGAGACCCCTGGCCTAGGCTAATGGAATAATAAAACATCTTTGCTTCATTTAAAAATATGTCACCAATAGATGGAGAGCAGTTTTCCCCCCAAAAAAAGTTAATTATTTTAGGACCCAGACTTAACAAAAACTACAGTGATGACAGCGGAAGATGTATTTCCTTCTCTCCGAAGAGGGAATACTGCTTAAGACAATGCTTGCTGTGACCTCGCATCCATGAGCTAGGATTTTTTTTTAAAGATAGCAGACCCACACTGAAGTTTCTGGATGTTTCCTCCCTGTCCTCAGTGATGCTTTCCTCCTTTGTAACTTTATTTTGAAAACAAAGCCTCTAAGGCAAGGATAAGTTACCATGACCCACCCAGATGTCATTAGTCTGCAACTCCCACTATCTCTGGCTATTGGTCTTGTAATCTGACACACTGAAGGGGATTGGAGATTCTGCTGTTCTAAGATTCTTGCTTCTCTAAAATATTTGCCTCTGATTCCTTTAGGAAGTCTTCCAAGAGTGATTCATGTGCTACCTCAAAAACAGAATGACTGAATTGTGCTAGCTTCCCTTAGTGGGGAGGTCACACAGATGTGGCAAATTTTGCACATGGATTTTATTGTTCAGGCATAATTGGGAGTGGGAAGTGATACGGCCTCAGGGAATGCGGCAACTATACTTGTTTTTAATGTAGGCTTCACTTCTAGAACACTATCTGAGAATATGTCCGTCCTATTGGATTTTGGCCTATAAAATGACTTTAATAGAATTCGGTTCAGTTCTTGGGCTCACCTGTATTTTCAAATCTGGGAAGCGACTTTGGCTCTTAATTCTCTTTATAAATTGGCGACTTATCATAATTGACTAGATTTAGAAAGGGGGGAGGAGGGTCTAAAATGAAGAGTACGGGTTTTTTTTTGCTTCCCCTCTGCCTTTGTGGTAGCTTTGGAGGCTTGTAAGAAAGACAAGCTTTTATTTTGTTTTCGCCTACTGTAAAATGTGAATAATACAGAAGCAAAATTGCTTTGTAACTGTCGATGTCTCAGGAATAACCTCCTATTTGCAATGTCTCTGGGGAAAGATTGCTGCTTTCTAAAGTGGGCGACAATGCTGTGACTAAGCTGCAGCTGGTCAAGGGAAGAATCCCTTGGAAGTGCAGTGTAAGCATCTGGATTTGGGGCAGGAGACGTCTAAAACGCGCACTGCATGTTCAGTCATAAATCAGAACCCAGACAGACGGTTCCAGTGTTTCTGTCTGGAACCTCCCTTCACTGGCTGTACGGTTGGTGGGAGAGGAGAGATAACAGATTTGGGCAAAAGTGAAGTTTTAATCACAATCCCAGTTCAGCTAAGTCCAGTGAGGGAAGGAGAGGGCAAGAATAGAGTTTTGAGGGGCTGCTAACAGACCTTGTTCTCATTGTAGTATTTAAAAAAAAAGAGATATTTGGAACTGGGAGAACTAACTTTCGTATGTTACTTTTTCCCTTCTGGTGATTTAACTAGTAAAATACCATTAATGGGACTTTTTTTTTCATAATTAAAAAAATATCAGAATTCCATGAGATTTCACAAATTGGTTGCTGCTTGCAAAAAAAAAACCTGATTCTTCTGAAGTCCGTTCCATATAAACTTAGCTGAAGGAAGGAGTGTTCCAGAGGGAAGGATGGATCTGCAGTCTGAGTGAACATATTTTTCTCGTACTGCAGGATTCTTTCGTGTATTTGGATAAAACTCTCCTGATCTGTCTCTGCTGCAGTTTTCCCCAATTTATAAAATTGATCCAGTGTACTCGAACCTTACCAATAATTCTGAGACAATAATGAGTGTCATTAAGAAACAATTTTCCATTTCCCTAAAACTTGGTTCAGTCGTGGCCATTTTCTTTCCCATGCCTTCTGGATTGCACCTCCCACCCTTGTCTACAAATAAAGCTGCATTTTATCATAGAAGAAGTGAAAGCTCTAGAGAAAAATAAAATTCCTTTATTGCTTTCTTCTACAAAATTTATCCCCCTAGCATAGTATAGTTCTCGGAGAACCTGCAGAGAAGACTTAAGACATAACAATGCTAGGCACTAAAAATGTTCGCAGCTGATTTTTATTACTTGAAAATTTTCCATCCGGTAGCTGAAAAGAGTAGAAATAATTGCTAACCTGTTTTGCAGTCCTTCAAATTCAGAACCACAATCTCTTTTATCAGTAAATTAGTGGTGTTGTCTCCCTCTTCTAAACAGAGGCCTCCAGTGCTATATATGATCATTTCCCCTGCTTTTTTTTTTTTGTAAAGAAACTTAGGAATAGCTGATAAATTGTAAGCTCTATTGTGAGCTAAGTGAATCCACGCCAAACATTTGAGGTAAGTAAGGCTGCAGGCTTTAGTCAATTCCTTTTTCTTTTTTTTTGTTAACGAAAAGGAACAGATTTATATCTGATGTAGAACATGCTTTCCTTTATTTTCTGCCCTTTTTCTTAAAACCATGTTGAAATACTGTATAGATGTAATCAACTGACTGAAAATTATTAATTAAAATTCATTTATTGAGTCTGTCTTTGGATTTATCTAGGATTAGGCCAGCAGCCCAAACGCATGGGGGAGTAGAGAAAGTGATTGTGATTGAAACTCCTTTTTAAGGTCTTGTGCATGCAGCACATGGGGGGGGGGGGAAAGGGATGAGACTTCAGCCATAGCTACTCCCTTGACCAATGTTGGCTGGCTGGTAAATTCTGGGAGTTGAAGTCCATGCACCTTCAAATTGCCACGGTTGAGGAACATTGATCTTGACCTTTGGCGAGACTGGCCATATTCTACCAGTAATTGTGCAAATGCTAGTGGAAAGATCAAACAAGGATGCCTCGTCTTAAGGAAGCTGTGCTTTGCAAAGAGCATTTGCAGGTGGGAGGATTTTATGTGACCTTTGCACAAAAAGATTTCGGCAATCAATGACAGGCGCTTTGTACTAGGAGATGCCATATTTTCTTTTATGAAAAACTAATAATGATAAATCGGACCAGCTTGGCTATTCTGGAACCTCTCAACTTTTCAGATAGCATGCTAAGCCTGAATGCCCAGAAACTATTTACATCATCATCATCATTATTATTTTTTAAATAGCAAAATCCATGTAGACAAAGTGTAGTAATGGTGAAAGACACACTGAACTAGAAGTCGCCCTCACACCAAGAGTACATATTTGAAAACATTTCACTGCAAGTACTTGGTTCCCCTGCATTGGGTTGAACACTTGTGCAAAAACGTAGGAATTCACATAATGCTGAAGAATGAGTAAATGCAGAAAATGTCCCTGGTAGAAAATTAACACAAGACTTAACTGTAATAGGTTGTTTGCAGTTCTTTGCCAATTCAGTTTAGGCTTGTTTGGCAAGAAAATCAAGCAAAGGGTTGAGGTTTTATTACTTTCCATCCCTCCAGATTATGTGAGACGGTTGAATATTTGATTGGTGTTTATTTCTTTACTGTTGTGCTTAACAATGCAATTAATTCCACACACTTGTGTTCCTTGTGGCAAAAATAATAAAAATCAAAATTCTGGTCTTCCATCCTGTTAGCTACAGAATTCCAACTTGGTATGTTGATTTTTTTTTTTTTAAAGCCCTCTTCCATTTCAATTGTTTAGACCAGTGTTTGATGCTGGCTAGGAAATTTCAGGGAGTTGAGCTCCACCTGTTTAAAAGTTGCTGAGGTTGTCCAATACCGGTCTAGACTGCTTTTTGATATCTGGCTTATTTGCTGATTTTCACCAAAAAAAAATGGAGGATAGGCTAGACAATTGTAATTATTTGCATCAATTGTGGAAAACAAGCCACTTGTTTCTATAACGGGAAGGACTGAAATGTTTTAGGTATAGTAGGAACAGTAGAATTAAAATATTTTAAATGCTCGCTATATGGCTCATCATCACTGTGAAGGATTTCTGTTATAATAATAATAACCTTTTGCACAGAGAACTAATAAAGGATGTTGATAATGGCCTTGGAAAATCCCCAGTGTTATGGCTAAAATCTGCCTTGACTCTGAGATGCCACTTGGAACACTGGAAGAGATCCATGGTAAATTGCCCTCTGCGCTCACCAAAGATAGTGTGCTCAATGCATCGATGACGATTTCTAGGGCCTAACTTAAGAGCTCACAATTCTGCCACTGTTTCTGGCATTTGTCTATATAGATAGGGTTGGATTAACAATGAGCTTTCCACTGTAAATTGGCTTAGTGTTCTGGTCTTTTAACCAGGAGGCTACATTTGAATCTGGATCTACTAGATAAGATGGGCAAGGATTTTTTTTAATGATAATAATAAGACCCTTTACCTCTTAAGAAAAAGCATGCCCTGTGTAGATATTTGAGACTACTTGTTTGGGGGAGAAATGCATTACTTACGGTAATTCTTTCTCTGTGCTTGTCTGCCTGAGTGATTGGTTTTGTCCTGGGTCTAGGTGGACCTTGAGAGTTGTGACTGAGAGGCTGGATAGATATTCTGCAAGGTCGTGGCCTGCTTGCAGCTATCTTCATCCAGGAAGAAGCATCCAGAATGCTGATTTCCATATCAAAGGTCTTTTGTCCTAGACCTTTAGTATCTAATACTATGTCCCCTTCAGGGTTTTGCTCTTCACCATCATCCATGGATTGCTCCTTGATATTTCAAACAGTTGGACAGTTAAGCTTTGTTGCATTGAGTTTTTGGTAGACCTCAGGACGGTGTTAAAACTTTCTGGATTAGTTCTGCAGTTGGGAACTTGGTACCAAACATAATTTCAGTCCCCTCCCCCTCTCCCATTTCTCTATTACTAGATTTTGCTGATGGATGTAAAAGTGAGGTTCGTCTGTATGATCTTTCCGTTAACTTTCACAGTGGTGAGGAGTCCACGAAGGACGTTTTGATAGGCACGTATCTCTGAAGGCTACTGTTTCCACTTGTGGCTAAGGAATTGGGAGTTCAGGGGACAGAATTCTAACACAGATGTTGCATGGCGATAGATTTTTTGAACATTTATTGACTTTTGCACCCTGCAATTTCACAGAGATGTGGCAGGTTGGAAGAGATTTGCGGTTGCAATCATCTGCAAAACTGGGTAACTCTTGAACATTAAAGAGAATTCTACTGTGGAGAGAGGGTGAACGCAAGAATAATATATGTGTATGGATGAATATATACATCCCAATATATATAAATATATATGTATGTGTGTGTAAATTACTTTTAAAAGAAATAACATCAGGGAAAATGCTTTGGATTGATTACGAGATGTATCCGGTTTAGCTGACGATGTTTCATACACCTGGCTTTCCAAGCATCAACAATAATTCATCTGACGTGGAAATCCATGGTATAACGACCAGTTGTTTATAAAATGGTTGCAAATCAAACAAGATGTGGGAAAATCAATCGGCACTTTCGTCCCCGTTTATCTGAGGAACACAAAAACTACCTTGCTCCTCCTCCTCCTCCTCCCATCTTCTCTCTATTGCCTATTTCATTGTATGAGGATGGCAAACCGGTGTGCCTTTCTTTGCCTTAAGTGGATAAAGTTCTCCTTCAGACATTTATGTGTGACCGCTTGTTTTCTTAATCTTATTTGTCGGCGTTGAAGTAAGAGTAGAGGCCGCTGCCAAAAAAAAGATTACTGAATGTTCTTAATACATTTAAAAACTAGTTGTATCTTCCCGTTTTTTGTTTTTTTTGGCGCATCATCCATGTTTAACTAAACCCCAGGATTCTTGTTTTAACCATCAAAGGTGGTCTGAAAAATCCTTGGGTACTTCTGTAACGTATCTCGATTTTTACTGAAACAGGTGTTTGGGAAAACACGCTCGCCAATGGTTGCTGTTACAGTGAGATCAATAAAGACCTTGATTATCTCGAACCAAAACGCCTCTCTGTCTGTGCTTTTCCCATTATCGTGGCAATATAAAAATGTGGGACCTGAGGGGAAATTTTCTTTTTTCTTCTTGAGATCACAGGATGGCTTTTCCTTTCATTCAATACAGGTAGTCCTCGACTTACAATCGCAATCGAATCCAAAAATTATGTTGCTAAGCGAGACAGTTGTTAAGTGAGTTTGGACACACACACACACCCCACTTTGCTACCTTTCCACAGTTGTTAAGGAAATCACTACAATGCAAGTGATTCCCCATTGACTTTCTAAGAAGGTTTGCAAAAGGGTCCCATAACCCCTGGGCACTGCAAACATCAATAAATGCCAGTTGCCGAGCATCCGAATTTTGATCACATGACCATGGGTATGCTGCATTGGTTGTAAGCGTGAAATGGTCATAAGTCACTTTTTTCAGTGCTGAATGGTTGTAAATTGAGGCCTACCTGTATTTTTTTTCCATAGTGCAGGTTCTAGAAGGAGTGGAGAGGAGTAGAAATCCTCTCCATTAGAAGGATGGGTAGATGCTAATTTATTTATTTATTTATTGTCATTGTATGTATATACACAGTATACCCATGCAGCGAAATTCTTATAACACCCAGAGGCCAGACCAACACACATGACAATCCCCAAACACCCCCACTCACGAAAAAAATTCCACATTCCTAACCACACAAGCATCCACACAACAGACCAAGTAATGCTGACCAACAGCTCATTGATAGTGGCCCTTTAGCTCATTGTTGAGTGTAATTATAGCTCTGAGATAAAAACGATTAGAAGATGTGGTCCGAGTTCTAATAATTCTGTATCTTCTGCCAGAAGGCAACAGTCCAAAAAGATGATAAGCAGGACGGGAAGAGTCTCTCAGAATGTTATGCAACTTCCTCAAACTGCGAGATGCAAAGATGTTGTCCAGGGCTAGTAGCTGGAGCCCGATGATAATTCTGGGCAGCTTCTCTATAGAGATTTTTTGTCCACTGCAGAGCTGCTCCCATACCATGCAAGAATACCATATGTCAGGACACTCAATGTGCTGCGATAGTAGGACAGAAGTAGATGCTAAGATAGATTCATCTTCCTGAGCATTCTCAGGAAATACAGCCTCTTCTGTGCCTTCTTCACAAGCAGGTTAGCATTCATAGTCCATCCATAAGAACGTATTAACAGTTACACTCACCGCAAAGCAAAACAAAATACTTTGAAACAAGGTTTATCTCCCTTATTTGGGAAATTCACAAGGTAATCGGACACAATTGAATCCGACGCATTCAATTTCTAACTTTACTTTCCTATTGTAAAATTTGTTAAGAACGCGTGAGCTGCATACTTCCTTTTTACTGGAAACGTAAGTCATTTGGAAATTGAGATACTTTATACTGTTCTATAAAAGTTTAGGTACAGACATAAAAGGTTCATTGGTTGATACCAAGTCAAGGCCATGGGCTTAGGTCAGTTGCTTTCAATAACTTAAAATGACTGTGCTACTGTCTTGATATATAAGGGATGGCTAAATTTAGGGGCAATATTTTGTTTCATTCCTTCGCCATGCTTTGCATGGAGATTATCCATCGTTTGTGCACTAAAACAGGAAAGAAAAACAGTCGTCCTATTCCTAGACACAGAACCTTAAAAATATATCTAAATTTCTCCAAGAACAGAATTAACTTGGAGAAGGTTCATAATCGTCCTAGTTCATGAGTGCACAGATCAAAATAAAGTACAGTCCAAAAATTGTTTAATATGGTCAGTCCACATATAACTTTGTTTTCTGACAAAGTAAAGCTATCTTTTAGAATGTACTTTTAGGGGAAAACATCAAGGGATTTGGTTGAAAAGTCTTTGCAACTCTGCCGTGGTCTTCGTGATAACCTTTGTGCTATTAATTGAACAAATCTGTACGTAGTCCATGCTGATGTTTTCATAAGGAAAGTTTTGATTCCCACATTATTTAAAGTAAGTGTGCTTTTTTAACGGATGGGAAAGAAAGTGAAGCAGTACCAAGACAAAAAAACACAGTGGGAAAAAGACTTTAAAAAAACAATATTCAAACAGATAGCTAGTATTAATGTATTACTACGAGAACAAGAATCTTCTAGTACCTTAAAAGTTTTGTAATTCTAAATGTTACATAACTTGTTTACATGAGCATCACCAATCTTCAATCAATCAGAATAGAGCTGGAAGGGATCTCAGAGGTCATCTAATCCAACCCCCTGCTCAAGCAAGAGACCCTATACCATTTCAGACAAGTGGCTGTCTAGTCTTTTTTTTTTTTTTTAATGTCCAGTGATGAAGCACCGACAACGTCTGAAGGCTGTTCCTCTGGTTAATTGTGCTCAGAACCTTTCTCCTTAATTCCAGGTTGTTTCTCTCCTTGGTCTTCCTTTTTATGTATTCAAGAATCCTGGAATGTATATCTAAATATTGTTTTGCTGTCATAAAATAAGGCAGCTTTAACCCTGAATTAGACCTGCAAAAAAACCAAAAAACCAGGTTTGGATTTCTAATGTAAACAGATTACAGGATTCGAATTAGTAGACGACCCTCACTCTGTCAAAGGCCTTGGAGTACTCATCTCAAATGATCCAAGTCCGAGACCTCACTGTAACAGAATAGAATAGAATAGAATAGAATAGAATTCTTTATTGGCCAAGTGTGATTGGACACACAAGGAATTTGTCTT
>JANHFT010001124.1:85129-96002 GCA_032467955.1 Pseudoxenodon macrops | reverse complement strand
CCCTCCGCCATGGTGCAGGCGGCTGACTATGCCCCGCCCACCATGGCCCCGCCCACTCAGCAACCGGGCAGAGAATCCCTTGCTAAAATTTTTGAAGCCCACCCCTGATCAAACTACAGGCAGTCCTCGACTTACAACCACAATAACCCCAAAATTTATGTTGCTTAAGTGAAACATTTGTTAAGGGAGTTTTGCCCCCTAAAAACGGTCATAACTCCACTTTTTTCAGTGCTGTTGTAACTTCAAACGGTCACTAACTGAACTGTTGAACTGCCTGTTTTGCATAATCTGTAGATGTTGTTAATGCCCATGTGTCTATTGATGGCCGATTTGTCAAGAGTACCAGGCTTCTAGAAATTCCTTGGCATTTTTGGATTTGGCCTGGTCTAGGATGGTGACATTTTCCCAGTCGAAACCATGGTTAAATCTGTCTCTATGTTGTGAAATTAAAGAATTTTCATCATGTTGCCTGACTGCCAGTTGGTGTTCATGGATACGTTCTGCCAGCCTTCTGCCACACAATTTTACCAGTTATCAGGCTAACTGACATTTGTGTGATGTCTATGGAGATTCTCAGTCACATCCAGGTCATGGTTGTCCCAAAGGTACTTTTTGAAGAGGCAACTGGGCTCCCTGTTTTTCTTTGAAGACGTTTGAAGTTCTCCTGAAGAAGCTTCTTGGATGAGAAGCGAAACGTCCTTGCAGAGGAAAACCAGAAAGTTCAGTTGCCTCTTGAAAAAAGCACCTTTAGGACATTGGTGTGGTGATATTTTGTGACTCTGCTTGCACACAATTTTACTAGGCATCACTGACTTTGGTGTGATGAGATTTTTGTGCAATGGATATTCTCCGGGGTCAAATTATTCAGGTCAAGGAAGAGATTAACTCGAATAGCCTGATTCAATCGAAGGACAATTATATAAACTTCATGTTTATGGGTCTTTTCCTCTCTCCCTCTACATGCAGACATCATGCCTGCCTATCTGCTGCATTTAAATCAGAACGTTATTAGCTTTTTTCATCAAGTTAGCCTCATCATTATTATTTTTAAAATGACAGTAGGGACCATCTGCAATTACATTGCAAGTCAGCCAGACACAGCCATTCTTAATGGGTGGTTCCACTTTACAGCTCTCTCAAACCCCTATTTCCCCTCCCCCACAAAACATCTGGTTGTAAAACCACTTGGAAGTGGTCAACTGCAGGTGGTGGTAGGCGGTCTCCTGCTACGATTACCCAGGAGAATGGAATTAACCTGAATGAATCAAGCATTTTTGCCTAATGCCACTCTGCCTCTGGAGCAATTGCATCCCCTCCACATGTCTTATTTCAAACTTGGATTGTCTTATGAGAGTCAGGTGGCCTTTGAGGTACTTCCAGGAGTCAAGGCTGATGGGAAGGGAAGATCTGGAGAATAATGACCATTTTCCTCTGACACAGAGATCTCCAAACTAGGCAACTTGGTTCGATTTCAACTCCCAGAATTCCCCAGCCAGCCATACTGGGATGGGATATCAGTCCCTTCAGTTAAAAGGCAGAAACTTCAGGGAAAACTGGTCATTAGTCACTTTTTTCAGTGCCGTTGTAACTTCGAACGGTCACTAAATGAACTGCTGTAAGTTGAGGACTAACTACTGGATTTTTTTTTCTTTTACCAATCTTGCTTTAACGTTCAGAGCATCTTTGGGATGGGAGTAAAGAGTCTGTAAAAAATAAAATAAAACAAACCTGCATTTGTGTCCCCTAAACAGCCTTCCAGTGGAGTTTTCTTTGGGAATAATCTGGATTTTTTAAAATAATAAAATAGCTCTATGAAGAACATCCACTCAATCCCCATTTTTGTTTAAAGGGAATGTCTAATATATAAGCATCGATTACCCATCTGTAAAACTAATCTCCTGAACGGGCTGGTGATCCTTCTCCCTCTTAACCTCATTTATGCTTTCCTTCCCCCTCCCCATAACTCCCAGCGTTTAAAATATAGGCTTAAATTGAAACTTGCCCATTTCTCCCCAAATTAAACGCTCTGCTGGGACCTATAGGGAAATTCTGTTGTCTAGGCTGAGAGAGTGGAACTGGCCCAGTGAAAACAAGCAGCAACAGCCAGCTCAAGCCACAAATTCCATTTGTTTTCATACGCAGTTCAGAAATGGGGGGAAGAGGGGGGAAAAGAGGGCTTTCGAAACTATTTGGGGACACAGAGCTAGAAAAAAGCTACCACTGAAACGATGAAAGGTTATTTATTAAGTGATAAGGCAGCAATCGAAAGCTTGCTTGGGGGGGGAGTAGGGTAAGAAAGAGCCCCAGATCTAATGAAATAGGAAATTTTGCTATATTAACTTCTTCTTTATCAAACTTTACAAAGCCTGTTTGCCTTCCAGGCTAGATTTTCACCGGAAGTAGCACGTTTTATTCCTCGTTGCGGAGGGGAAGAAGGGCGTTTGGGAAACGTAGTTTGCAGGTTGACACAATCGCTGCGTGATATTTCCAAGCTTCTTTTGCTTAATCTTTTGAACAAAATGCCAGGTAGGGGCAACATGGACATTTATCGCAGGTGGAAAAATTTTAGTCCTTGACTTATGACCACCATTGAATCCAAAATTCCTGTTGCTAAGCAATCCAGTTGGTAAATGAGTTTTGACCTCGGGACACTGCAGCCGTCATAAATATGAGTCAGTTGACAAGCGTATGAAGTTTGTTCATGCGATGTGGGGATGCTGCGGATGTGGTGGTAAGTGTGCAGAACAGTCCTAAGCACTTTTTTCAGTGCTGTTGTAATTTTGAATGGTCCCTAAATGAAATGTTTTAAGTGCTTCAGGAATTGGACAGATTTTCATGCAACCTGGGGGTTGTGGTGGCAGCGAAATGGGTCTTTTTCAGCATATGGAATTTCCCACCATAAAAAGTCAGTTTTTAATGTATGATCATAATTGAGTTTCATTTCTAACTGAAGTCGTTTATTAGAATAGAATAGAATAGAATAGAATAACAGAGTTGGAAGGGACCTTGGAGGTCTTCTAGTCCAACCCCCCTGCTCAAGCAGGAAACTCTGTATGTCTAATCTCTTCTTAAAAACCTCCAGTGATGAAGTACCCACAACTTCTAATTTCCTGCTTGTTTGCTTGCCTCGATTTTATGGCCAGAGATTTTTATTCTCAAAATATGAACATCTGGAAAGTAAGCAAATGCTTGGCTTAGTAGTTTTAAGCAACAGGCTGAAGCTGGAAACTTTGAAATGGCAGAAAAGGGAATTGTTTGTTTATTTGTTTGTATGTTTGTATGCATGCATGTATGTATTTATATTTTCAACCAATCAGAATAAAGTTAGAAGTGATGTTGGAGGTTTTCTAGTCCAACTCAGGCAGGAGATTTTATACCATTTCAGACAAGTGGTTGTCCTTTCTCTTCTTAAAAATCTCTAGTGATGAAGCATCCACAACTTTTGAAGGCAAGCCGTTCCACTCAGAGGTGGGTTCCTAACGCAGTTAGTAAGTTACTAGCCACTCTACAGAACCGTTAGTAACTTACCAGCATGGTTCAGTAGAACCGTTAGTAACCCGGGCCTGCCATGCTCCCGAGCCGGTTCTTTTGGTGGCACCGTAGGCCATCTTGGATTTTGCTTCTGCACATGCGCAGAAGCTTTTTAAAAGCACTTTAAAAGCGCGCCCCTAAGCAAACCAGCAGCAAGAAAATTTAAAACCCACCTCTGGTTCCACTACTGGTTAATTGTTCTCACTGTTTGGAAATTTCTCCTTAGTTCTAGGTTGGATCTCTCCTTGGCATCTTCACAAAACTCCCATATACATTGAAAATGCTGAGTATGGGTCCAAGTTACTTGAGGGACCATCTCACCCCACTGAGATTGGCCCGTACCACTCGTGCTGGCAAAGGAGGCATGCTGTGGGTCCTGTCAGCCCGATTATTCCAGTTGGCGAGGTCCAGGAGGAGGACTTTCTCTGCTGCTGCTCCTGCCCTCTGGAACATCTACATGTCATTGAAAAATTGTCCTTTTCACGTAAAGGACAAATCGTGTCCTACCTGTGCATGCCTTTCTTGGTTCCTGCAAACCCTCCTGCCCAGAGGATGGGCAGGATATCCCTTAATCCCAGTAGATATGGAAACAATTCCCCGTCTGCCACATGTTGCTAGTTACTGTGATATTTGAGCTTTTCTTTAGAACTGGCCCCCAAATTTCTAGGCACCAGCTTCCCATTTCATGCGGTGTCTGATCTGCCCTGCTGTAGCTTTCCTGTTTGGAAACCGAAAAGGAAAGCAGGACTTTCCTTCAATTACAAGGGAGCATGCGATTGCCAATCTTTTAAAAACCCACCTTCTGCCTTGTGACAGGCATGAAAATAAAGAACAGGTTTAAATTTGACCATTGGCTGTTATTTTTTCAGCCCCTGTCAATCAGATTTTCTCAGTAGTGTCAAACTTTTTTTAAAAAAAAACAAACATGATCATACTAGACAGGTTTATGGATTTCAGCTGGATTGGTTGGTTTGTTACGTATTATAGTAGATCTCATTTTAGAGATTTTTGTGGGGATGCTTTTGATGTGGAAATCAATAGGCTGTAAAGCAAAATAAAACACACAGCAGGAGTTTTGCAGCAAACCAATCGGGGGAAACTCTTGTTTGCAAAGAGAACTCTGTTTATAGAGAGACATTGTTTGATCGTGTTCTTAGTATATATATTAATTAAATGTTTAAATAATTTAAATATGAGGCTGTTAATCTTATTTTGACACGTGATATCTGCCCTAGCGATGGTTTTCCTGGAATGAGAAGCTGTAAACTGCTGTGGAGTGTATTCCAAGGTTTTTCCGTTATCTTGCTGAACCATTATTTCATTTCAAAGGATTTTTTCCCTTTTGGAGTACATAACATTATGTGTTACTTGGGGGTTGCAGAATGAATCGCTTGGATGCTTGGTGTAAGTGGCAACAGTGTGTGTCAGCACGATTCTGTTCTGCTGTGTTGAACGTACTGTACTCACTTGACAAACTGAAGTTTGTAAGGGGAAATAACTTCATTTTGCAACCTGAGATGGAAGCAGTAGTTCCTATTCACTTCAAATCTCCTTCATCAGGGCATGTGTGTGAGTGTGAATCAAAGATGGGAGTGGGAAGATGAAGGCTCGAAAACAAAAATCCTGAAGACTACAGTTTTCTGTATGAATGCCCGGCTGCTGTAAGAACGAGGATAAAAGATCAGAGTCAAATCACAATGTCTCCGTCATTTCCACAGGCTTGTACAACACTCAACACAGCATCGAAATATTTAGTTGTGATGTCTGTATGCGTGAATCACTTATCTATGTGCAGTGTAGAAAAAAAGAAGAAGGGCAAAATGCATTGTTGGGTGGTAGCCTGGCACAGAATGGACCTTTCTGAGCTTTTTCAGTTCAGAAAGCAAGAATGTACACAATACAAACTTTGCCAAAGGCCTTTGATGTGAAAATATGCTTTAAAGTATGCAGCAGTGCCTGGCTGAATACATTTTGTATTTTCAGTAGTCAAGTAGTCATCTGGTGAGATGTAAAAAAACAACGGGGGTGGGGGAGGGGGAAGTGACATAGGAGTTTTGCAAATGTACTACATTTGCATTCATGTATCCGAGTTGCAAAATTCACCCGTGTTAATCTTCTATTTTTTTCCCTTTCCTGGGTACCTACAACATACAAAATGTAAATTGGTGACGCATACTAAATTAAAATACGGTTTTGTGGCATAATGCAAAATTCAGCTTTCTTAGAATTCGCTATATGGCAAAAACCGATGATAAAAGTTCCATGTTGCTGAAATTACAAGCGTAGATATTTTGGGAAGAAAGGCTTCTTTTCACACGCAAAACGTTGTTTCGTTTGAATGTATTGAAGTTTGTCTGTTTGCATTTATTTCCATAGAGCTGCTCCTGTCTGGAAAGCTAAGTGAATATGATGTGATTGTGCCCTTCAGTGTAGATCACCAGGGACGGTTCCTGTCACACGTGGTGTCTGACTCACCAGCTCCTGCACATCACTCAACACGACACAGGACAGTTCGTAGCATCCCTACGAAAGAAGCCGCCTCTGGGAATCCCTTGTACTTCTTCAATGTTACCGTTTGGGGCAAGGAACTTCATCTGCACTTGAAGCCCAACCAGAAGCTGGTGTCTCCTGGTGCTTTGGCTGAATGGCAAGAAGATTTCCAAGAAGTCTTTCGGGAACCCTTGAAGCAGCAATGTGTCTTCACAGGAGGCATCACAGGCATGCCAGAGGCCACAGTGGCGATTAGCAATTGTGATGGATTGGTAAGAAAAAAGATCCCTCACTCCATTCCATTCTATTTCTCACCCCAAAACATTTAGACTTCCTTCTTGTATTGCTCACAATCGCTTTATTGTGAGTTTTGCAAGTAGAAATTCCACGTGTGGGCTAATTAAAGACGTGCAGCCTTTGAAATAATTACACGTTGAATTGTTTTCCGAGAGCAGAATAAGATTAGCCTAAGAAGCGACGTCATTGCAATATCTAGTTTGTACAATATTGTGGTGGAATATAGGTAGGAATGTTAGGCAGGTGTGCCGCCTTGAGTTAATCAAAGTAAATATATACAAAAGAGGTGGGATAAAACAATAATAATAATATTGCAGGTCCTTGGGAAGGACTCGATAGGTGGACAAAAATGTGAAATCCTGTCTGAGCATCTGGCTGACTGTGTGCTAAACAATAATAAAAGCTAACACACCAAACATCAACAGGAAGGACTTGATAGGTCAATAAAAATGCCAAATGAAGTCTGAACACTTGCTGATTGCACAATGAATCATAACTATAAAGTGCTTTGTAAATAATTAGGAAAAGAACTGCATGAGAACACAAATATAGTGCCTTCCTATAACTCATTAAAGCAACTGCATCTTTTTCTGGGCTCATATAGCAATTGCAGGGGGAAACAGGGAAAAGATGCAACAGCTAATACTATAAAAAAATGCAGAAGTCTTTATTTATACACTAGAATTACAACCCTCTGACAGGCAGTCAATTGGAAAGCCAGATTCACTTAACAACCATATTACTAACTTAACAACTGCAAGTGGTTCACTTAACAACTGTGGCAAGAAAGGTCGTACAGTGGGACAAAACCTTTAGTATAAGTATATATTAATATATAGAGAGGCTTATTTAAGACTAAAGGAAATATAGGTAGTCCTCAACTTACAACCACAATTGAGCCCAAAATTTCTGTTGTTAAGTGATACATTTGTTCAGTTTTGCCCCATTTTGATCACATGGGGATGTTGCAAAGGTCATAACTGTGAAAAACGGTCATAAGTCACATTTTTCAGTGCTGTTGTAACTATGAACAATCACTAAAAGTACTATTGTAAGTCAAAAACTACCTGTCCAGACAGTAAAACTAAACATCAGGATGTTAACATTGGCTAATCATTGATTTTGGAACTTCATTCCCTCTAGAGTGTTCCAAAGTAAAATCTGATTATCTTCCAGAAGTATGTTAGGTCATTTTATCACAGCAAACATTAACTTGCCAGGTAGAAATATGCAAGTTGTTTTAGTTGCATATTTATTGTTTTATTCTTTTTAAAAGTTACACTGCATCTGAAATTCAAATATAAAGAATAATTTCTCTTTGAAGGTAGATCTGATGGCAATCAACAGTTAATTGCACCACTGGTGAAAAAAATGTTTTGTATATTTTTTAATCATGTAAATATGCACATGTTCCACATCTTCCAAACTGATTTAGGAATTAGAAGTTGTAATTCCCATGGAACCAAAAGGGTAAAGTCTTGTTTTGGTGTGCAAAAGGGTAAACTTGAAACAGTTTGAAAAGAGCCCATCTATGGTTCCCCTATTCCTCAGTTGGGTCTATGATAATTCGCCATGGCCAATTTACCACAGCCAACTTGCAAGGGACAAGAGTTACACTAATATCAAAGAAATGACGGAACAGAATCAGTAACGAGTGGATGCAAAAAGAGGGACAAAATGTAATGTGAATGATAGAAAATTAAAATAATGTTTTATTTATTTTAAATAATTAAATTGAATTGTTAAATTGTCCTGCTGTGAGTTGTCCTGTGGCTAATTAACTCACAGTGAGTTGGCTGCAGCAAGTTGGCCATCCTCAATCAGTTGTTTGATGTAGGTTATCTTATCAATCCTTTAGCTTTCTCTTGTACCACCTGTGTTTCATTTGACTGTCCAGAAATGTGCTAAATTTTATGAATGATTTCCAGGTTGAAGATCAAGCAAACAAACAAACAAAAAAGGTTTTTGGCAGTGAAGATTTGAGCAGAATGAAAAATATTTCATTATATTTTTTAGAATTGCAGATATGTTTTAAACAAGGAAGATGTGGTTGCTTTATAGTAGCTTTTTAGCCATTGTGACTGGTAAGTGGTACATTTCCTGAAGATGCTGGGGATGTAGCGTGAGACCCTTTGTGTGCAAACAAGTTACTAGCCATGCTATAATCTTAGTCATTTAAAATATCTGCTGGCTAATGGACCTCTGATAAGTGCTGTCTTATCTTGGTATGCAAAACTATGGCTGGGCATCTGCTAAGAACAGGCTAATAACTATAAAACTAATGTTCTTGTGGACTAGATAGGTAGAATACAGTGGTGTGCTGGAACAAATAGAAATATTAAAAAGTGAATTGGAAAATTATAAATAATTTTATAATTTGCTTATAATCTTATATGGACATGGATTAAACAGAGAAGATCACTCAGGCCTTCTTGATTTAGAAGACTCCTCATTCTGTTTCCCCAAAAAGACTAGACTAGACTAGGCTAGGCTAGGCTAGGCTAGCTTTCTTTGACCAAGTGTGATTAGATATGCAAGGAATTTGTCTCCAATGCAGAAGCTCTCAGTATGCATGCATAACAATAGAGTAATAACAATCATAATAATGATACCAATAAGAGAAGGTAGTAGCAAAGATGAGAAGGATAATAGTAATACAGACTGCTACATGGGTAAATATACCAGTGTTTAGACTACAATACAATCTTCAACCTCATCTAATACAATCTTCATCCGTATTTCTTTATATATATATATAAAGCATATTTTGTGTTTGTAGATGAACAAGAGCAATGACATTTCTGTTTGGAGTTGCAAGAGATGTGGTCTTATATATTTTCCTGACGAATCTCACTTGTTGTAAATGATCTATGATACAGATGTGGAATTTTAAATTAGCTTCCATCTGGCGCTTAATCAAAGAATCAGCTGGATTTTCTGGATAGCAACAGTAGTAAAGTTAGAGTAGCATTTGATGGCTTTGATCTACATTAAAGGGGATTGTGTGATCACTGCTTTCCTCCCACCACATTCATCCTATTGCTGTGAGGTCAATAAACTTCTTTGGCTTTTATCCATGCTTCTGTAGAAAAATTCAGATGGCCATTTTTACAGTTTGATGGCAGTAGTGATGGTTTGTGTTCCTTCTATCTAAAGTTTAGTTTACATAGTACTGTTCTGGAATGCATTAGAGGAACATTCCCTACTCTCAGACTTAAAATATAAAAAAGATGCTTCAAAAAAGAAGAGATGCGGTGGAGTGGAGTGCACACTGGAAGGAAGGAGAGCTGTATCTATACGTAAATTTGGTGCAAGTATGATAAATTAAATCGAAGCAGAATTGTGAATCGTAAACAATGCACATTAGTTAAATTAGAAATCCATGAAAATAGAGTTTAAAAATACAAATTTAAAGTTGAATTTAATTGAATGCTAAGTTGGTTCATGAGAACCAGTTTGGTTTAGTGGTTAAGGCACTAGACTAGAAACCAGGAGACTGTGGTTTCTACTCCTGCCTTAAAGAACAATGGTTTTGTATTAATGTAGGAAATTTTGGAAGGAAGTACTGGAATCTGAAAACATTATTGTGCAACAAAAGCTAAAAATTTCAGATTCTGTTCTTTTGAACTATAGACCTAGTACTTGGAACTTGACAACCAGACAAGATAAATGGATTCTCTATGTCCTAATTATAGCCAAAAGACTGATATTGCCACATTGGAAAGATAAATATATTACCTTGCCACTTATGAGTGGATTACCTACATTTTGTATGGACAAGGATACTAAAAGTTGGGATTCATTTATACAAAAATTACAGCAAGTTAAAAAGGATAATAATTATATAAAAATCCAATGCCCTGCATCTTGCGTGAAACTAGGAACGGAGGTGAGTTCCTACCGGTTCTATCTGGTTCTATAGAACGGGTAGTAGCTTGCCGATGATGTCACGGAGCTGGTCCCGTCGGTGTCTCCGTGGGTGCTGCCATCTTCGATTTTGATTGCTGTGTGCGCATGCGCTTCACATGCACACACGCAGCGCGACCCTGAGTGAACTGGCAGCAAAAATATTTAGAACCCACCCCTGACTAGGAAGTAAGCAAAGGAGCTTAGTAGGGAAATGCTAATGCAATAAAGTCTCCAACAAATTTATTTCCAGTCCTTCTTGTCCTTAACACTGTTGCATCACTGTTTAGAACTAAATATCCAGATTCCTCTTTCCCTTCAGGAAGAATTCTCGAGATAAAACCTCCAGGTAGCCAAATGCACAAGTCATATATATACTAACTCAAAAATTTCCTGCAGAGTTTTGCTTGGATAGCATTTGCAAGTATCAAGAGGATTTGGCATGGAGGGTCACTTTGAGATTAGTTTGTTGGCAAAAATCTCCCTGTTTGAGCTGCCTTGGTTTGGTAACTTATCCACTTCCCCCAGCTGCTGAATTTCTGTTCAGGAAGGTCTGCCTAGATCAGGGGTCTGCAACCTGTGGCTCCAGAGCCACATGTGGCTCTTTGGGCCCTCTGCTGTGGCTCCCTGTTGGGTGATCCCACCACTG
>JANHFT010001124.1:18051-32988 GCA_032467955.1 Pseudoxenodon macrops | reverse complement strand
GGAGCTCATTCCAGAGGGTAGGGGCCCCCACAGAGAAGGCTCTTGCCCTGGGGGTCACCAGCCGACACTGTCTAACCTTTATGTAGTTACATACCAAGCACATCTAAATTATATTAAAGTAACCAAAATATCTTTACAATCCCCAAGGCACGTCACGCCTCTTGAGCACCCCTAATGTTTGGAAATTGAAAATTTTTGACACGCCCTAATTTTTTTTACATTGCATTAGGATGTCAGTGTGCAGATACAGCTTTTTGTTTTTCATCTTGATGTCTGATGCAAGCATATAAATTGCGTCTTTTTTGTGGTGACATTGTGCTTGTGTTGAAATTTACTTTGTTTTGCTTCCTCTGGGGGTGCCCACATTGGGAAAAATTCAAACCCCATCGTCTCCCTGTTTATGTAGCCATCAGTTGTATAATAGAGTACTGACAATTGTATAATAGAATACTGACAAAACATGTGCTAGATCAGTGATGACGAACCTTTTCGGCACTGAGTGCCCAAACTGGAACGCGTGCATGCGTGCGCACGCATCAGAGTGCTGGGAACCCGAAGACCAGCTGGCTAGTGCATATGCGCACGCTAGAAACCAGAAGAGCAGCTGACAATGGCACGCGTGCCCACAAAAAGGGCTCTATGTGCCACTTCTGGCACACATGCCATAGGTTTGCCATCACGGTGCTAGGTTATACAGGTAGTCCTCAATTTAAGACCGATTGCTCAGCGACAATTCAGAGTTACAATGGACACCTCCTTCCGTGGCTACTTGCAATCCATGTTAGATATTCCAAAGACCAGGCCTCCCTCCTTACTGGGTGCTTGCAACTTACTGTTTGCAGTGTCCTCGGTCTATATATACAGTATGATTTTTATCAGGAACCATTATAAGCAGCCACAGTGTTTGCTTAACATCTGACATTAAAAAGGTTGTAAAATCAGATTGTCACATGGTGACCCATTTAACAACCGTCGTAACTTATGATCCTAATTCTGGGTTCAATAAGTTGAGTACAGCAGGTAATTTGAAGATGAAAAAAAAGTAAAAGGATCAGCCTTTGAAGAGAATGGACTTTTAAGATAAGTCTCCAGAGTATGTACCTTAATATGGGCCTCAAATCTGCTAAATGTATTTCTGTTCTTAAAATACATTTTTCTGTTATCTTCTTTCTGACTTACAGATCCTTTGGTTTAATTACTGGATATCATTCATTAAACAGATATTCAGTTTTGGACTTTAGTTATGTAAGTTTGAGTTCTTATTGTGGTAGACATTTGTATTAAGAATTAAAATGGCATGATAAAAAACTGAAGTGGTGAGAGGAACAGATATAGGGCAGTGATGGCGAACCTTTTCGGCACCAAGTGCTGAAAAACACTCGTCTGGGCTACAACCCGGAAGAGGAACTGCCCAGGGGGCATGTATGCAACAGAAAACAAAAAAGGTTTCCGGTGTGCATGCTAGTCTTCCGGTTACTGGTGTGCATGTACGCACAACAATTAGCTAGCCAGTGCACATGGTCACGCCGGAAAATGGAAGACCAGCTTTTCCCATTTCCAGCACTGCTGCACGTACAAAGGCCAGCTGATCATTGCACACGCATGTGCACCAGAAACCCAGAAGAGAAACGGGTGACACCGCACTTGCCAGGCGACATGGCTCCACGTGCCACTTTGGGCACGCGTGTCATAGGTTCGCCATCACGGAGTTAGGGGGTTGCTGAGGTGTTCTGCATTCCCATCCACAATAGCCGTGAGGTGCCATGCTTCCCATCTCTAAGATGGAATTTTCTTTTACGCTTCTTAATCACGAACTGTCATTATTATTTGTAAAGAAGATACCTTCCCAAATTTGGTATTTGAATGTTGGAACAAAAAAATATTTCATTTTGGAATTTCTGCTACTTTTAGGACTTTCTACCAGTGATCATTCAGCAGTCAGTGAATATTAGTCCCATTTCCCAGGTGAAGGATAGAATCTTATTAAAGGTCATACACACATTTTTTTTTGCAACATTAAGCCCAATCTTTCAACTGTGGCTTGTTGGGTCTAATGTTTTGGGTCCTAACAAGACAAGAATAGGTAGGTAGGTAGGTAGATAAATACATAGACAGACAGACAGACCGAGTTATGGTGTCCTCTGAGTAGAAGGTAGGTAGGTAGAGATTCAGATAATGAGAGTTCAGATGTTCTCAGGGCACCTAGCCACAGGACTGCACTAGCAACTTTGAAGGATAGAGCTATCTGCTTAGCTGCTTGGGAAGCAAGGATAATCTTGTCTCATGGGATCACACCCTGGATTTAGGAGGAACAGCTGTTAGGAGGACCTTGTCTCCATTCCTAAGACTCTCCCGTGTTAGATCTGCGTTCCTGTATGGTTCCTCTGCCCATAAACGCAAAGTGGCTTGTGAAATTCTCCCCCGTTTGAATAGTAATCTGACACAAGACACTCTATAGTTTTCTGCCGTCGCCTTATCCTTGTTTTCCTAGACCAGTGCCAATTGGCTGTCCACCTTCTAGTCCCACCTCTTTTAGGTCCAACCCTTGTTTAGATTCTGTGGACCACTGGGTCTCTGAACTCTGTCTGCTGTACTCTGGGCTACCAGGCAGTGTGGTGGGATTTAAATACTTTAACAATCGGTTCTCTACCCTAATGATTTCTTCCAACAACCAGTTTGCCAAACTGCTCAGAGAGTTAACAACCGGTTCTCCCGAACTGGTGTGAACTGGCTTTAAAAGCTACCAGGCTTTTAAAATCTCAACATTCCCTGTATTTCTCCCGAAGCTTGTAGGCTTGATTGAGTATTGTACCTGTCTTCCCAGTTGTTTGAATCATATTCCTATGGTTAAACCAGTTACAACTTGTTAACTTTCTGATGGCTCAGCCTAGACCGGGATGGACAACATAGCTTGGTGTGATGCATGTGAATCAAGTTTATTAAGTCTATAGATGGAAGCTTGAAGCTGCATTTCTTAAAGTCATTGCATAGCTCAGTTCTTTACATGCTGAGACAAACTGATTCTCCCAGATGCACTAATGAATAAAATGTGTTGTTCTTTCGGTGAAGGGTAAATAAGATCTAACAGGTAGAATCCAGTTCAACGTGACTGTAGTCATATTAGAATGATTGCTTGTTGAAATGTGCAAGGTTTGAAGGCTAAATCAGGGCAGATGGTATCCTTGCCTTTCTGTATCTGTTCTATATTATGCAAAATTGCTGTAAAAAGATTGGACAATGTAATATACGTGGGGCTAATTATGGAGCCATAGTGCAAGTCAGAGATTTGCTATCTTAGGTAATCTGGTTGAAGATATGACCTTAGCATGATTTACTGATTAGATCTGTGTAAATAGCCTAGTAAGCAGCAGACTTTGAACCGCTCTAAAAAGAAGAAAAGCTTCTTTTAAGATAAAAGGTGCCTGTGCACAAAACAGACAGATTTACCGGTTGACTTTCTTGGTAATTCTGTTGAAATGGCCTTTTAAGGAACATCAAAGATATGTGGTTTGTTTACTGCTGCAGACAAAGCAGATTGGTCTACAGGTGTTGCTAGAAAAACATAGAAATGTAGAAGAAATATAAATGTACTCAAGCCAACTTTGGAAGGCAAGAAAATGAATGGCTTGGGCACAAGCCAAGGGATGTAGGCACAGTTGGTTGTAGAAGTTCCAGATACCCCTAAAACAGGAGTCAGCAACCTGCGGCTCTGGAGCCATATGTGGCTCTTTCATCCTTCTGCTGTGGCTCCCTGTCGCTGGTCAGCTCTACAATTGATAGAGCTCTCGGTTAGGACAGGTAGAGGAAAAAGGACGCCGTGCTAGGAGGAGACTCTATGGTGAGGGAACCAGACTTCCGGTTGGTAGAGGAAAAAGGATGCTGTTCTAGGAGGAAGACTCTATGGTGGGGGGAACTGGACATCTGGTTGATAGAGGAAAAAGGACGCTGCACTAGGAGGAGACTCGATGGTGAGGGAACCAGACTTCCAGTTGGTAGAGGAAAAAGGATGCTGTTCTAGGAGGAGACTCTATGGTGGGGGAACTGGACATCCGGTTGGCTCCAGAATTGAACGGGGGGCTTCCGGTTAAACCTTTGTAGCTCTTTGAGTGTTTAACGTTGCTGACCCTTGCCCTAAAAGAATGTTATTGCTTTCAGCTCGTTTTGATACAGGTAGTCCTCAACATACAGCCATTCATTTAGTGACATTCATTTAGTGTTAGCAATGGCACTGAAAAAAGTGACTTATGACCGTTTTCATCCTTATGAACATTGCAGCATCCCCATGGTCACGTGCTGGCAAATGACTCATATTTATGACAGTTGCAATGTCCCAGGATCCTCTTTTGAGACCTTCTGACTAGCAAAGACAATAGGGAAGTCAGATTCACTTAAGAAAAGTGGTAAGAAAAGTGGTAAAATGGAGCAAAATTCACTTAACAGCTACCTTGCCTAGCAATAGAAATGTTGGCCTCAATTGTGGCTGTAAGTCAAGGACTTCCTGCAATGTGCCCTTTTCCTTAAGTAATTGGGACCACTGTCTAAATTGTACAAACAAATATCAAGTCAGTCTGTCTTAATTTAGTCTTGTCCACTGATTGGCAGTGTCAGTGTAGGGCTTTGATGGTGAACCTATGGCACGCACGGCCTGTTTTTCTTCCGGGTTTCTGACCCACATGTGTGCGTAACGATCAGCTGTCCTTCGTGCATGTGACAGTGCTGAAAACTGGCGCATGCATGTGTGCCGGCCAGCAGATCGTTCTGCATGCATGCACACTAGAACCCGGACGTTTGGTTTTTCCGGAGCATGGCCCCGATGAGCGCATGCACATGACGTTTCCACACAATCTTTTTGGCACTCAGTGGCTGGTGTAGGGTTTTGATTGACTGATGTTTCTGCCTTTAAGGTGCCACAGAGCATGTCTTTAGCACACTTCTTGCTCTCTCTTCCTTAATTCATCAAGATAAAAGAGTTTTAAATTATATTTTTCATAGCTTTAAAATAAATGATAAAAATCTAGGAACCCATGAGACTATGGGAAAAGCAATATGTGTTGTTGAACTAAATAAATAGAATGAATAAAGAGGGCTGTAAGCCTCAAGGTGACTTTAAACAATTCAACTAAACAAATTCCTAAATGGGATTTCAAAGTTGTTGAGAGTCAGAGGGCGTAAGAGTTTAAATTAGAATTATTATACGATGAACAACACTACATCAGTAAAACAAAATTGAATGAAGCCTCATTAATGTAAATATAAATACTGACATTAATAGCCCTTTCCCTAATCAGAAATATTTGTCCACTGTCTCATCTAATTTAATTGCTAGCTGACGAATCTGGGATTTGAAGTCCACAAATCTTAAAATTGCCAAGGTTGGACACTCCTAGTCTACAGGTTTAAAATTTAATAGTTGTCATGGAATATCCATAATACAGGGATTAAGCTTGAAGCTGCATGGAGTAGAATTCTGGACAGCCTTCCTACTTTTGATTCCTTCTAGATCAGGGTCAAACTCGATTCCATTGAGGGCTGCATCAGGGATGTGTTTGACCTAGGGGGGCTGGGGTGGGCGTGGCCATCTTGACATCACTCGTGTCGGGGGCGCCTCTGCCAACGAAAATGGGCTCTCATGAGCTCAGTTTTAGGCTGGGACAACTTCCTGCAACCCTCTGCCAGCGAAAACGGAGCTCCGCCAGCCGGTCCTTAACTGTTTTCCTGGGCGACCCTGTGGGCCATATCTAAGCACCCCGCGGGCCAGATCTGTCCTATGGGCCTTGAGTTTTACACTCCTGCATTGTATTACAGTTCCTATCATTTTCAAGTGCTGGCCATGTTGTGTGGAAATGATGCAAATCCTCGTTCAACATATTTGAAGAGCATGCATTTGGAAAAAGTTGTTTATGCGTTTTCTTGCGCAGATCCCAATTAAAGCAAAATACCACACCTTGGTAAGACCTGCTCTAAAATTTAGCTTAAGTCAGCTGGAAGTTGTAGAACAGGTCTGAAGAGTAGAATGCCGCAACACTATTGTGTGTTTCTGGAGCAAATCTTTCCTGAGATGAGAGCTGAATAAAATAGACTTCATTTGACAAAGCTTGGGGGGAATACTGTGTTATCATAAAAGGCTATAGAAATAGAAAATTATGGATCTGCTTTTATTGCAGCTCATGATGTTCTTAAACTGATCTTAAAAATATTTTTCTTGCAGTTGAGTATTGGTTTCATTTTGCTTACAGGGCATAATGATAGTAAGTCAGAAACGAAATTGCTGTGTTGGATCTCAAGGTCATCATACAAAATATCTTGCATTGCATATCAATGTTATCTAGATTGAAGTCATTGTGTACAGCATTTATGAAAACTGGAGGCATTCGTATACAGCTTTAAATGCTAAAAAAAATTGAAGAGTTGATGCTGCCACTTTCTGCTAAGACCATTAAGGCTATTTACTTTAAATTAATGCTCATTTTGGTGACAGGCTACACTTTTTGATAGCCTGCTTGTATTCTCACACACACAAAAGTTATTTCTAGCTGTCTCCAACTATCTGCCTTCCAAATGTATTGAGGCTCCATGTTTATCATTTTCACCTAAATTGGCTTGTACTTCTATATGTCTGGAAAGTATCCAGTTGAGGAAGGTTGTAGTGCATTTACTATTTTCCAGAGGCTTGTGCCAGGTAGCACTTAAATCTGGAACATAATAAAATTGATGATTTAATGCTCTCCGATGCTTTCAAAGCTTGTTTGCAGGTACGATGAATTATTCAAGGATTTGAAATCCTCAAACCAGCTTTTCAAGGAGAACTGATGCAAGGAATTGCTTTGTAGTGAATGTGCCTCTCTATTTGACAGTCCTAAATGGAAATGTTTGGAAATCTTTCATATCTAAAGAGGCTGGGTTGATGGTACGGTATGCAAGGCACCTTTTAAGTAGCAACACCCCAGTTTGAAGTCCTTTCCAAGAGAGTTGATACAATCTCCCTATTTGTTTCAACTCTAATCCAACACTGTTTGGTTCCCTCAAATACATCCTACACAAAGACATGTCAAACTACTTTCATGTTCTCAAGAAAATTACATGGATGGATATATAGTATCCTTGAAGTTATCAGAAAGTAAGTTAAACTTGAAGAAGACATTACTTTTAAATATATTGTCACTTTTAAATTTTAGCTGAATGGTGCAACTTTTGCTTATCTCTACGATAGTTTTATTGTACCTTTTGCCTTGAAGAGCGGGTGCTTTGATAAATACATCTATTTTCTGATGCTTCAATGGGCTGCTTTTGATTTTATAGTCTTATTTATTAAGGCAGTGCTTCTCAACCTCAGCAACTTTTAAGAGTGTGGACTGCAATTCCCATAATTGCAGTCTAACAATAGATGAATTGAAGGCAAATATTATAAAATAGCACGTAGACTTATATATCGCTTCCTAGTGCTTTACAGCACTCTCTAAGCTAGGGGTTTCAAACTCGTGTCATCACGGTGTCGTCTCATGATGTATCGTGACTTCCCTCCCTTCGCTAACCCGGGCGTGGGCGTGGCCAGCACGTGATGTATCAGGCAAGTGGGCTGTGAGTTTGACACCTCTGCTGTAAGCGGTTTACAATGTCATCACATTGCCCCTAACAATCTTTTTCCAATCTCAGAAAAATGGAAGGCTGAGTCAACCTTGAGCCAGTCAGGATCGAACTGCTGGTTGCGGGCAGAGTTAGCCTGCAATTCTGCATTCTAACCACTGGGCCACTATAGTTCCTAATGCTCCAATATGCAGGGCAGGAGAATTCTGGGAGTTGAAGTCTGCATGTCTTAAAGTTGCTAAGGTTGAAAAACACTTTATTAAGGTATTTCCTTGATGATTCTTTAGCGAAGAGTTCCATTTTTTTTCCTGGTCATACTCCATGGACAAGCACTTCAAAGAGCCTGACCAGTGAATGACCATTTGTCATGAGGATTGTATGGAGCCTTCAGATTAAGTGCCATTGTGTCCTTCTGGAAGCAACCTAGCAAGAAAGAGTTATTGAAGACAAGCTTTCATGTCGACTTGCATAAGACACCTGGTTAGTTGTTAATTGTGATGACCCGGGACAAGACACGGAGGTCACACAGGCAGCTGAGAATTCCAACTCCTTTTTAATGTTCCAAATTTCCCCCCAAACGCTCCCACATTTTTGGCAAGTCCCAGAGCAAACCGCTCGTGCGCGCACATACACACGACACCCTCTGGCTGTGCCCACTCCAGCAAAACAAGAACAGGAGAATGAGTCCATGAACCAAGGAACAAACAATGAATCCATAAAGTAAGGAGCAAGACCCTGAATCCATGAAATTAGGAAGAAGCAAGCAGTCCTTGCAAACTCCAAACGTCTCTATCGGCACACCAAACTCTACCAATTCAGCATTTGCTCACAACAAACACCCCTCCCCACAGCATCTCCTTAAATCTCAGTCCCCAAGTGTGCCTTGTGAAGAGGGGCAGGTCATTCTCCTCCCGAGTCATCATGTCGGCCTGCACTATTCCCGCCTTATTTCAACTCACCGTTCTCGGGGATCAGGAGGGGGCGGTCCTTGCTTATCACCTGCGCTCTGTTACCCCTCATGTTCACTGTTTGCCTTGTCTCGGTCATCCTGCCCCCGTTCCTCCCTGCTTTGAAGCTGTCCGAATCCTGAGCGGCCCTGGGCTGCCTCGGCCTGCTCCTCCCCATATTCCAGTGATGGCTAACCTTTTTGTTCTTGCATGCCAAAAATGGCAGTGTGCGTGCGCACACAACCCTCACGCACATTGCACTGCCCATGCGCCCCCCAATTGGGCCATTTTTCATCCTCCAGAGGGTTCAGGAGGCTTCCCTGAAGCCGCCAGAGGGTGAAAAACGGCCCAACATGACTTTGGATTTGCCCATTGGGCCATTTTTCACCCTCCGGACGCTTCAGGAAAGCCTCCTGAAGCCTCCGGAAGGTGAAAAATGGCCCTATGGGCAAACCGGAAATCCGTTCCCAAACTTCCAGTTTGGCTGTTGGGCCATTTTTCACCCTCTGGAGGCTTCCCTGAAAACTCCTGAAGCCGCCAGAGGGTGAAAAACGGCCGAAAATCAAGGGCAAAATCATCTGGTCAGCGTGCACAAGCGCGATGGAGCTGACAGGGCAACGCCTCGCGTGCCCTCAGAAATGGCTCTGCATGCCACCTGTGGCACGCCTGCCGTAGATTTGCCATCGCTGCCATATTCCAACAAAGCTGCCCCCTCGATCTCAGTCGACTCCAGAGTTTGTCCTCCGCAGATTCAGGCTCCAATGGGGGGCATGACACTAATGTTTATAACAGTCCTGTAATACCTAAGCCATATCTTAGGTGACACTAGAAACCTTTGACAAAGTCACGTGGGCTTCTTATCAATATCATTACGAGACTGAATGAGAGAAAATTAGGTTAAAAGTGGGGAAGTAGAAGGAGTGCGCTCTCTCAAAATTGGGGTTTGAACAATAAATTGTATTTTTGACACCAGAAGACTGAACTTATTTTGTCAAGTGAAGTTTAACTTAAGGGCCTTGCTTTACATAAAGGCAAAAGAAAGCATGTTTTCCATTATGAAAGTTCTTTCAAAGGGATGTGATAAAGCTTTGCAGGCTTTTCTTGCAATTCCAACTCCACACAAGTTTTAATTAATATTGTGGAACCAACGTATTTTAAGTTCCTCAGAAATTCCCCAGCATAACCACCATGTGAGCGTCATTTGTTTGAAGTGTCTTTTGTCTGAGACAAATTGTTAGTCTCAGCAGATCACTTTCCGTTTTTGCGCAGTCTTTTAGGTTTAAAAAAAAAAAAAACTTGTCTAGGGAAGATAAAAGTGTTGTCAAAAAAAGTGAACATGTAAGTTTATTCATTGGCATTTGGTTTCATTCTGTTTTGTGGTTTGTCTGCTCTCTTCTCCAGGAGACTCTTACTCTCTACCATCATATCTTCCTGCAATACTTAAACCAAACAAGAAATGTGGTGAATGAAAAATGCTCCGGGATGGAACCCTGGCAAGTCATCGCATCAACAGCTGCTGCTACCTTGATGATCGTGAAGATACACATGTTTCTTTTCCAGCCAGAAAGTAAGCTTCACATCTCCTTCATGTGAGGAATCTTAACAATTCGCCATGCTTTGGAGTATCGTAATAGTGTACTGTTTATAATACTCATGCGTGGTTTATGCACCCCAGTAATTCCGTGATTGCAATCCAATCCCAGAATGAAAAAGATATGAAATAGCCAGAGAAGAACACTTGGTCATATGTTTATACACATATACACATCATATTTGATTAAAGTGTGATCAGATCAGTTTCAAATAATAAGTTGCTAGTCCTTGTTGTAAGTAGATAATTAGGAAGTATTGTAGCAGATAAAGCAAGCTGTAGAAAGAAAATGAGACTTAAATTTCCATCAGACATTTTGAAATGATTAATTTAATTAATTTAATTTACTTACTATTAGTATTTGACCGTAAGGACACAGAACAAGTGAGGGTGAGGTTAGAGTTCCCTCCAGCCTCTTTTTCGATTAAAAGCAGTTTTGATGTGCTGCAACCTTACAATGTGGCCAGTTTGAATTATAGTTTGTAACAATAACTACCTTTATAAATAACATCTGACTTATTTCCACTACTGTGCCCTCCCTCCATCCCTATTGATTTATATGGCCATCCATCTCACCAGTGCAACTCTGGGTACTATATACAATAGGTGTGTTTTTGTGTGTGTGTGTGTGTTTGTGTGTGTGTGTGTATAATGGTTGTTCTTTGTCTATTTGTTATTTTTTCAAAATCTCTCACACTACAAATGATTCTTCAGTGACTATTTGGAGATAATTTGAGGCGCAAATGTTTTCAGGTTGTGTGTCTTTCATTTACGTTTTTCAATAAACAGCTGTTTTCATCTGCTTTATAACATGGCTAATTTGAACTACAGATAGAGAAAATAATTGACTTGTGTCCACTGGTTATAGCTTTTTTTTTTTGCAATTACTCTGGAGAAACAAAGCCATGAAGCAAACATTCAAATCTGTCTTCGTATTGGGTATCTTCAACCATTGATGTAAATTTAATTTTTTTTATGTTAAGGCAGTGTGCTGATTAAATATACTTTAACATTAACAGTGTACCTAAGGACAGAATATATTGTGTATCATTCAATGAGAGAAATTAGCTGTGTTCATTCCCATTTATATATGACATAACTTTAAATATTAATTATTTGCACTGTCTGTTTTGTTATATTAAAATGGAATTATTTTTGAGGTGCATAAATATCTATTGACCTATTGATTATATTACTTCTAAAATGAGTTTAAACCAACCAGAATGAACAAAGTTGCTTCCTGCAAAGGCTCATGTCCCTTTGCTCCTCCTTTATGTCTTATGGGAGGAGCCAATCATCTCCAAGCTTTACTCCTGAGTCGCCCTTTTTGTCTTAACTGTTCGTGCCTTCTGGCAGCTCTGCGCATGCGCAAACTGGGAACAGGCTGCTCTGGAGGCTCCGGAGTCAGCACATAACTCCCTGATGGCCCTGGCCCCATCTCTGCCTCTGACGCAGAGCCTTCCCCAGACTCCAGGACTGGCCCATGTTCCTCCCCAGACTCCTCACTGTCCGACTCTGCTGCCAGCTTTGCAGGTCACTGGCGAACCACAACAGTAGCTGAAAATGCAAAGCATCTGCAACATCTAGTAATAAAAGCAGAGCGTAGTGAAAAAGCGAAATAGTGGGGGGAAATTGTCCTGTTTTGTCAGTTTGTTTTTCTTCATAACAATCTTTATAACAATGTTCTTTATAACAATCAACCTTAATTGATGATAGCAATAGCACTTAGACATATATACTGCTTCATAGTGCTTTACAGCCCCATCTAAGCAGCTTACAAGGTCAACATATTGTCCCCAACAATCTGGGTCCTCATTTGACCGACCTCGGAAGGATGGAAGGCTGAGTTAACCTTGGTCAGGTCATAATGAAGATACTGAAGTGATAGATAGCTTCTTTCTTTTAGGACCAACCATCAATAACCAAGAAACAATAGTCAAGAAATATCCTGCAGACTAGGTAGAGCAGCCAAGAAATATTATAGTCATGTGATTTGTCTATATCTACAAATATCAGAACGGTGCAAGCCATGGCAGTCTCTCTGGCACTTAGAGAAGTGATAGTTTGAAGAAGCCACATAGGAAGAATATTGAGCTTTTTGAACTTCGGTATTGGAGAAACTTCTGAGAATACCATGGAGAGCCAGAAAATAAATTGATCAGTGAAGAGAAAACAGTGAGCTTGTTGCTTAAAAAAATTAAATCATGGACTTATTTGCAGTACTTTGTGGGTATGTAGCAAACAAACCTATTAATTTAGAATCTGGACGGATGTATATTGGTTTTGCTGTCATATTTTATAGAAAATAATTTTCTGTACCTGCTGTGGTTCATTATTTTTGTGGCTAATGTTCAGTTTTTTTTAAAATGTTAAATTGGGTTAATGGTTCCATTGCTATGTAGTTTCTTTCTGCTAATTGAAATTTGAAAGTCTTCAAAGAATTCCTTTTGTAAATTGAGTTTTGCAGGGTAGATAATGTAAATGCAAACGTACGTGTGTGAGCCCATGAAGTGTTTCGTTACATTCCCTCTTCTCCTAGATGGAGCTACGTATTAAAAAGGATCAGAAAGTGTCCCCAAACTGATTGTTTTAAGTTAAAAGGAAGTTTTGCACTTAGCAACGTAGTTCTTCAGCATAAGTGGCAGATTCCATTAATTGCCATCAGCTCCCTTGAGATCATCTTAAAACTGTTTCAATCTCATGGCTAAGCCACGGAAATTTGGAGACTCCTAAACTTGTATCATTTTCTTGGCAAATCTTTGAAAAAAATGCTTTTTTTATTTTGAAAAAATGATAGAAGGGTTTGTAGTCTTACAGGATGTACTACAGGCAGTCCTCAACCTATGACCATAATTGGGACCGCTGCTAAGCAAGGTGGCTTGCTAAGTGAGTCCCACATGATTTAACACCCTTGTTTTCCATTGTTAAGTGGATCACGGCAGATTGTTAAATGAATCATGTCATTAAGTGAATTTGGCTTTGCTTATCGGAAGCCAATTGGAAAGGTGACACATAAGGACCCCAGGGGTGCTATAAGAGACGAAAATAAATGCAGGTTTCCAAGCCCTTGAATTTTGATCCATGACTGTGGGGACGCTGCAACAGTCATAAGTGTGAAGACTGTTCATGAGTCAGTTTTTTTCAATAACTTTGAATGGTTGTCAAACAAATGGCTATAAGTAGAGGACTACACGATGGTCCTAAAGGTGCTTTTTCAAGACGCAGCTGGACTTTCTTGTTTTTCCCCCCGAAGATGTTTCACTTCTCATCCAAGAAGCTTCTTCAAATGTCTTCAAGCAAAAACCAGAAAGCCCAGTTGCCTCTTGAAAAAGCACTTTTGCAACAACCAAGATTTACACTATACGTGGTCATCTAAAGTATGAACATCTGTAAGTTCAATTCTCAGTGGAGGGTTTGAACCCCTTAGAATGACACCTGGCTCCCCACATCTTAAAAATGACTGAGAATCTCCATAGACATTTACACAATAGTGGAATATTCTTGTCTGCTCTTCCCAATCTACTTTAATAGAATCGACAAAAGATTTAAAATGTAATCCTGATTTGCAGATACCTACAAATCTGCCTGTCTATCTTTTCTGTGAAAGTTTTACTCATTTTTTAAATGTGTGTGTTGTGTGTCTCAGAGCTGTTTTTGGATATTTTTTCCTTAAAAAAAATCATCTTGTTTTTCTTTTCCCCCTTAGGTTTAACATCACGATTTAAAAAATGGTTCTTCAGATTTATACGCAAGCTGCCCATCATTGGTCACATTGTAAGTTTTAAGCTGCTTCATACGTTTAATATATTTTGAGAATGGCTTGGACATGAGTTGATTTATCAGTGCTGAATGAAGCAAAATAATAAGATTGAAAACATAATGTCATATGAATATTTAGCTCAAATGCGATAGCATTCCACTTTAAGCACAAATTCGTAGCTAGTTTAAAACCAAGCAAAATTTAATTCACCATTGATTCTTTTCTTTCTCCTTAATAGCCTTACTAAACAATGGATTACTTAGCAAGTGTCTGTATCTTCATGTGGTTTGCGTCATTGGTAAATGATTCAAAGGGATCCTTGAAGATCCCTGAACACTTAATACAGAAGATGGCAAAAGAAGGAACACTGATTTGCTTATTGATTGAGTGTTGAATTTATACCACATGGGATGTCACTCATGTGATATCTCCTTCCATTGAATATTGAAAAACACTGAACATAACAAACCTCAATTAATCATATCAGATAAAACAAGAGAATATTACTTAATTGCAGTGAAAAACATATTTTGGAGAATTCCAAGATATCTATTCTGCATAAATCTTAAACAATGCAAGTTTTGAAGAAGGAATGCTTGCTCAATAACATAAAGTATGTCTTAAAATCACCCTGGGAAGGTGATGTCAACTCAGGGTAGGGAATTTTACAGTGATAGTGTTGCCAGGTATTTTTAATCTAGGTATATTTTTCTTGTGGCACCAGTGATAACATTATAAAGGACTAACTGGATGCCCATGCTTCGCTACAAAACTATGTGATCGGGCTTGATAAATTGACATTTAAAGCCTGAAACTTAATGTAGAATGTGTAACTCTGTAGCATCAGAGCATGTTAATATAAGACAACTGGCAGTTGGAACAGAGGGGGAGGAGGAATAGAATGTTCCAGCTCACAACTGGCAGTTGGAACAGAGTTCTTTTCAGGTGGGGAGGGGGAGTAGAACGTCTAGCTCCTTGGCATCAGAGCATGTGAATATAATACTGTATATGAAATACTAATGATCTGATGGTCATTTTGAAAAATCCTTTCTTAG
>JANHFT010001124.1:0-10819 GCA_032467955.1 Pseudoxenodon macrops | reverse complement strand
AGATAGATAGATAGATAGATAGATAGATAGATAGATAGATAGATAGATAGATAGATAGATAGATAGATAGATGCTTACAAACTATTAAACATTTTTCTGCCTTGATTTTCAGATACCCCCCAGTTGCTCCACCCTTCAGTGCAACCTGATCTAACTGCCAATGCCGGTGTATATCGTGGTCCTATGTATGCCTTGCAAGATTCCTCTGACAAGATCCCCATGACCAACTCTCCATTGCTTGATCCGCTCCCTAATCTCAAGATCAAAGTGTATAACTCCTCCACAGCATCTTCCTCTGTTGGGATGCACGAAGGAGCAGACCTGTTAGGAGCTATGCCCCCAGGCACCTTCCCAGGAGACAGCCACAGGGATAACCATTTCATGAACCTCAGAAACAAAAGTATGGGCTCCCAGCAGCTTCTGACTCTGCCTCGAGATCCCGGGAATAGTGCCACAGGGACATTCGGCTGCCTGGGAGGAAGGCTCGTCATCCCTGGCACAGGTATGTAAGGGAATACACTTTTCACAAAATGAACACTCAGTCCAGTGATGAAGCCACAGTCCAAGAGAAGAGCAGAACAGGCTATTTCAGAACCATGAATTGATTGGTTATGGGACATTAAGTCAGTTATAAGGTTTCCTCTGCCCAGTCATGTGTGGGATAGCGGTTATCTTTGTTTCCTAGCTGAGGGAGCCAAAGATGCTACTGTGGTCTTGTGGCTTGCATGACTATATGCTGAGGCACATGTAACGCTATCACCTTCCCACCAAAGTGGTACCTATTTATCTACTCGCATTTGCATGCTTTCAAACTTCTAGGTTGGCAGAAGATGGGGCAACTAGAGGAGCTCACCATATCATGCAGTACTTGGGTCTTGAACTGCCGACTTTCTGGCCAACAGTGCCCAATGTCTTAACCGCTAGGCCACTGCACACGCACACACCCATTACATTAAGTCAATACCAGTCCTCAACAAGCCTTCCAAAGGTGTACCCATTGCCAGTATAGCTGAGTCCAGCCACTTTGCTGCTGGTCATCCTTTTTTCTTCCATCTTTCTCAGTGTTAGAGCTTTCTCTAGAGTACTAGATTTTTGCATAATGTATCTGAAGTAAGATAATTTGACCCTGGTCGTTTGTGTTTCTAATGAGAACTCTGGTTTGATTTGATTTCTTTGTTGATTCTTTTGTTTTCTGGGCTGTCCACAGTATTCTTAGACGTCTGCGTGCATAAGGTTTTAGCTTCTCTTCTCTTTTGTGCAATTTCCCCAGTTTATTCTGACTTCTAGTTTGACTTCTTCAGTATTCTTCATCTTTGGAGGACTGTTTCCACGGTCATCCTTAAAGCTCATTTAAGCTCATTCCACAATTCCTCTGGTTCCTTGTCAATGAGATTAGGGAGATTCGGGATTTCAAGGTGATTCCTGGTGGTGTCCTTGAATTTCAGAACCATGGACAGCTCTAAACAAATAATAATCTCCACTGAGGTCTCTGAGCTCAATTGAATCTTTGCTATACTGGTAGTCCTTGACTTATAACCATTTGTTTAATGACCCTTCAAAGTTATAACAGCACTGAAAAAAAGAGACACAACCATTTCTCACAATTAATGACCATTGCAGCATCCCCGTGATCATGTGATCAAAATTCAGACTCTTGGCAACGGGTTCATATTAATGACGGTTAGCAGTGTCCCGAGGTCATGTGATCATCCTTTTGCGACCTTCTGACAAGCAGAGTCAGTGGGGAAGCCAAATTCACTTAAGAAGCATGTTACTAACTTAACAACTGCACGGCTTCACTTAACAACTATGACCAAAAAAGGTTGTAAAATGAGGCAAAACTCACTTAACAAATGTTCCACTTAGCAGTGGAAATTTGGGGCCCCATTGTGGTTGTAAGTCAAGGACGACCTGTCTTACTAGTATTCTTGGAAGTCTTCCTTTGAATTAGTTTCCTTTTCTGGAAATTAGCATTTTATTCTGTTCTATTCTTGCTGACATGTGAAACCAAAGAGGCCTCCTGCTGAGATAAAACTCTTTCCTCCATATTGTAGCTCCATCTTTTTTTTAGGGGTTGTGTAGTTCAAACTAGCCTATTATTGACCTCAGACAGACACTGAGAATAGAGTAGTTGGGATTATTTACAGTTGTGGCCAAAATTGTGGAATCCTTTGGGGAAAAGTGTATTTTCTAAAACTAGTCAATAACACCACTTCTTTTTGGAAATAAAATTATATATCAATGGAAAGATCATTTAATCAAGAATGTAGCACAATAACTTTTATGAAGGATTTGCTCTTAGAATAGCAGTTACAGTATAAAGAAGAAAAATGAAACATGTAGAAAAAAACCATATACAAAAATTATCACCATAGAAAAAAACGAGAGAGACAAAAATTACCACCACATCAGTTAATACTTAGTTGAGTAACCTTTGGCATGAATTACGGCCTTACAACGTCTTCCCATGGAGTGAACCAAGTCTTTTAGTTCTGCAGCTGTTATCATGTGAAACCAAGATTGAACGATGGCTTCTATTAACTGGGTTTTATTGCTGGGTCGCTTCTGACTAACAAGTTTCTATAGTTGGCACCATAGATTTTCAATTGGGTTAAGGTCTGGGCTATTCCCAAGCCATTCCAGCAGTGGAATAGGATTATCTTGAAACTCCCCAAAAAAGTGGTGTTATTAGCCATCAAACCTCAAAAATACACTTTCCCCAAAAAGGTTTCCACAATTTTGGCCACTACTATATAAGCGGACAATAACATCTTTATGAAGGAAAAGGAGTTATAGACGGAAGGAACGTAGGTGGCAGCATAGTTTTAAGGGACTATTTTTCTTTTCCTTCAAGGTTTATGAGGAATTTGCATGGACTAATCCACTTCATCCAGATGTATTCCCAGGTGTGAGGAAAATGGAAGCAGAGGTTGTGAGAATGGCTTGCACGCTTTTTCATGGTGGACCTAAATCCTGTGGAACAGTAAGTAAGAGGACAAATGTTACCATAGTAGCTTTATCCACTTATCTTTAAGGCTTTTATTTACATGTTAAAACCATCAGTAGACATTTGCATATTTTCCAGGATTTGTTTTCAAAGTAGGCTCAAATTTATTTTGACTTTTGTATCCTTGGGTTGGTTTTACAGAAACCTGCTTTTGGAAACATTCTCTAACAAACTGGTTGTGCACCATATTTCTGTGCAAACTGTATTGCTGCAACTAAAGAATTGACTAAAAGAATGCCAAAACATAAAAGTAACTTGATTCCTGTGGATATGCAGGAATGTTATTTGTTGTCTCTTCTAAGCTGCAAACTGCTGGGCTAGTTAGTGTCTTCTTTTTCAGGTGTGTGTGTGCTTTCTAGACAGAATTGGCAGCTGAAGTTTCTTTGCCAGTGTTTTCAGAAGTGGTTTGCCCTTGCCTCCTTCCTAGGGCTGAGAGAAAGTGTCTGGCCCAAGGTCAATCAACTGGTTTTGGACTAAGGCGGGACTAGAACTCATAGTTTCCTGGTTTCTAGACAGAGGCCTTAACCACTATACCAAATAATATAATTTAAAATATAATGTTCAAAATGATCATGGTATTCTTCCATTGAAATTCCCATGGATGCATTGTAGTCTGCATCCATTTAATCATGCAGTCATTGACCTGATCAGATTCTTCATTTGAAGTTTATAAATCTTGCCAACAATCTTTATTGCATGTTAAAGGGTTTTCAAATTTGGTCAAACAGTATTCCATTGTTTTGTAATCTTTTATTGTTGCAATGGTTATCTCAAGATTCTGAAACCAATTAAATCTAAAAGAACACCATGTAGTAAGGGACTCAAGAGATGTTATCTTTGTCCTGTTATTAATAACATCTTGCAATGAAATGACATGATCTTTCACCGATCAATTTTTTTTTTTTGGTCCTTTCATCTTCATCAAATGACCCAGATTGAGTGAGCAGGCAAAGATGAAGAAGATTCAGTCCCAGCAGAACCCTCATTCGTATTCCCATCCCACAGATAATCTATATATAGTTTCAGTGTAAAAATATCTTGGAGTCAGCAAAATAGTGACTAAAAAAAAAAAAAAGCTTGTCAGTGCCAAAAGGCACATGCATTTTTAATGAAAACTTCAGATCAAAAACTTACTTTACTCTGCTGGTATAGTGTATCTATGCTGTATTCATCAGTGTGCCATAATTATAATTATAATAATATATAAGTTATTGAACTTGCCCTAATACAGTTACTGGATAGCTAACAACTATCAAATAAAGCAATTATAATAAAATAAAATAAATCATAGGATAAAGATAAACATGTAAGACTTCAGGAGACTTACAGTACATGCTTATGCTGCAGTTATCTGATTCCAAATAATATTGGCTTTCATAAGTGCAAGAACAGCTGCTTACAATTTTTACTTATAGAAGAGAAAAAGCTACTCTCTCTATCTGAGAACAGAGCTAACTCATAGCAGAGGTGAGAGTGTAGGTAGGACATGGCTGCCCACTCTAGTCAAATCTGCTTTCTAGTTTATCGTTTCTTCCAGTACTCAGGAAATATACTTGTTCTTGATTTCCAGAAGGCTATTGGTGTTAATCTTTTACAGTAGTAAATAACATGGTTCCTTATAGCCCAAATATTGTTGCCCAAACTTTTGTTGGTCAAGGTCAACTCTATTTGCCTTGGTCCTTGTAGCTCTTCCCACATGAACACTCATCTTTTGGTTTTCACCTGCCCCATAGTTGCAGTTCGAATGTCCTATTTTTCTGTACTCGCCTCTTCCCAAATTGTTTTCTACCAAAGTGAGCTAAAGAAACCAGTCCATCAACTTCTGTTATTTTCATTGTCTTTCCCCCCACCCCCATTGTTCGGTTTTCCATTATCTCATCTTCCTAGCTGGGTAGTAACGCAAAAAAAAGGAAGAATTCAAAATAATCTGACCAAAAATGATGCCGAGGAAAGAAATGAAAGAGATGCAGTGTTTTTCCCCCTCCTGCCAGTGGCTCCTGGGTTTGACTTTTCCCTATTTTCAATTCTATGTTTATACAAGAACTTGTCTTGAGTAATGGCTCAAGATACCTGGAGTTGTGGTCTAAAACAGCAGTCACCAACTGGTGGTCCGCAGAAAAATTATTTGCATTTTTTAAATATTAAGTTTATATTAAATCAGGGGTCCTCAAACTACGGCCTCTTGGCTGGATACGTGCAATGAACGCTTGTGTTGCTGCAGAGAATGTCCCCCTTTGGGGTCTTTTTGTGCGGGTCGGAGGGGGGCAGAAATTCCAACTTGGGGTCTGCTTCAGCCTCCTGGTGTGGGGCTTTGGGCGAAGGGGAAGGCTGGAGGGAAGCGCCACTGGTGGCAAAGATCCGTAGGGCCTTGTTCCAGTGGGACTGTATCATGGCCTTAGCCCGCTGAGTCTTCAGGTGCCAGTACCTGGCCTTGCATTCCTGCAGGTCTTACCTCTGCCTATGCTCGTAGTCCTCAGTGAGGTGCTTCTGCTGAGCCTACTTCTTGGTCAGATCCAATTTGAACTGAGCCACCTGTTTTGCCAACTCTTTTCTTGTGGTGGCTGCTTAGCTCCAACAACTGCTTCCTATTGGGACCCTGAGGAGCCGGGGCAGACAGGCAAAGAGTGCCTGGGAGGGGAGGGGCAAATAGAGGCCTGCGAGGTGCCCCTGGATGTGAGTGACATCAAGTTGGCCACGGCCACCCAGTCACATGACCACCTAGCCACGCCCACCCAGCCAGTCATTAGGCAGATCATATTAGTGGTCCGCGGGATTTAAAATTATGAATTTAGTGGTCCCTGTTTGAGGTCCAAAAGTTTGGGGACCCCTGATCTAAAACCACAGCTTTGTCACTCTTTGTGACAAATTTCCTCTTACAAGGGGTCTGCTCCAACAAAGATAAGTTCTACCATCTCCAGTCGTCAGTTATGTCCAGCGGGGTTTATGGGAACCAATCATCTGAGGAGTCTCTCTGAAAAAGGCTGGTATAAAGTTTACAGATCAAGTTGTTTTCTTAAACCCAGCAAAGCAACAAAACAGAATTTCATTGTACGTGATGAAACGCTAACTATGCTGTAAGAGGGAAATGCCTTGTATTTTTTTCCTCCTTTCAAAGCAAGCCTGCCTTTATCTTCCAACAAGCACGCGATGTTGTAATGATCCAACACTTCACTCCATTGTTAGGGGAAAAATGTCAGCATTGGGTTAATGGGATGCTGACTTTAGCAACATGTTGTTTTCTCTCAGTGTTTTCACAATGGTTGGGATTCTTCTGCAAAGAATGAGTTAGGTAACATCAAAACATGGTTGTGCAAGATGGTAACTTCTTAAGGTTTCTTAAGGTTTGGGAATGGCATGTTGTTGTTGTCTTGTTTCAACCATGCCATTAAAAAGAAAGAAAGAAAGAAAAAAGAGTCAGAAAAGGAGAGGAACAAAATAGTGTGATTTTCATCTGAGTTTGATGGGGAAATAAAGCTTCCTAAAATTATTTATACATATATATGGAAATGGATCAATATAATTTTGCTCTTTTCGTGCTTACTGAATAGTATTTTTAGGGCTTAGCTCATAAGCCCTGAAAACCAAAATTCATAAGAATTTTGTAATATATGTGACCATTCTTGATTATGCTTTACTTATATCCTATATATAGTATAATTATATAGCTGCTGCCCATAAACTTTAGGTGAATTTTTGGTTTTTATATACAATATATTCAATTGAAATCTTTATGTCAATAATTAACCAGCATAAAATACAAGCAAGAAAAATAACAACCTTTTCAATAATACCACTGAAACTTATCAGAGGTAAATGATAACTAAAAGTCAGGGGTGGGTTTTACTTCCCTTCGGTTCGGGGTCGCGCCGGAAGCTAGCTACACTTGCGCGCCACCGTCGCTCCCGGGTTAAACTTGTCTGTGCATGCGCCAGGAGGCTTTGGTTATTTTCGAATAAATTTTGCCCCTGTAGACGGATTTCTGGTTACCGGAGGACTGGTTTGAGGGCGTGTCTAGCCGGCCATCGCTACTGGTTTGGTGACCGGGAGAAAAATCCCGTTACTGGTTCTAGCGAACTAGTCCGAACCAGCAGGAACCCACCTCTGCTAAAAGCTAGGGTTGCTGATACAATATTATAATAATAATAATAATATCATATATTATTAACAGATAAATATATCTGTTTTAGATATACTGTTAATCTAAAAGTCTTTATCAGAGCCAGGTATAATAATGTCCTGAAGTTCTTAATGGGATATTTACCAAAGTTCTCAAATTTAATGTGTGGGAGCCTTTAGATTAAGATCTTTTAAAAAAATATTTATGCTAAGAATACTAAAAAAACTGAAGCCACAAAAAGGATGTAAAAACAGGAGATGCTTGTCCATAGTCCCAAAGAGCTGCAACCTGAAGCTACATATGGAGCAAAACCTCTTCGTGTAGGCAAACTTTTCAATAAAGTATCTTAGGAGCAAAACGTAGTCCTAGCGATGGGGACGTCCTGTTCATTGTCCAAAACTGATCTGGTCTCCACCTTCTATTTTGTTGTTGAAGGGGCCGGCATAAAGTTTGCTAAACAATATTCACCAAACTTATTGATCCGTAGTTACCAAGATTTCCCCCCCTATTGTTGATTTTTCTTTTGAATATGGGCATTATAACAACAACATGCAACTTATATAGAGCCAAGGTGGCGCAGTGGTTAGAGTGCAGTACTGCAGGCTACTTCTGCTGATTGCCAGCTGCCTGCAATTTGGCAGTTCGAATCTCACCAGGCTCAAGTTTGACTACGCCTCCCATCCTTCTGAGGTGGGTAAAATGAGGACCCAGATTGTTGGGGGAAATAGACCGACTCTGTAAACCGCTTAGAGAGGGCTGTAAAAGCACTATGAAGCGGCATATAAATCTAAATGCTATTGCTATATGGGGCTCCCTTGATGTTTTTGTCTGGAAGCTGCAAGGAAGGTTGCAGAGTATGGTGTATGTAGCCATGATTGTGTTGCATTTTGTCGGAGTAGCTGCCACTCAACTACTAGAAGCGAGTTTCACGCTTCTGGTTTTGTTCATATCAGGGATTCAAATTTGATTTCTCCCAGGCGTCTCCTTCCCTCCAATTGCAGGCCTCCTGCTGGCCTCAGGATTTTTCCTCTCCAAGGACCGAAAATCAGCCCTTCCCCAAAAGAGAACCCAGAGCTGCTTCAAAACACAAAACACAATCTTGAAGTTCCCCCTGATTTCCAACTGAGCCTTCAGACTGAACTTCTCCTGACCATGTCTCTGCCACTAGCATCAGGAGCAGTTGGTCCTTCCCCAAAAGAGAATCAGGAACCATTTCTGAATTAAAAAATTCCACTCTGAAAATCCTGCCTTCTTCCTTTTTTTTCTTTTTTCTTTTGTTGCATGCAGTTTCTGAGCTCTCATTTCCTTTCCCCCTATATATGTTCCAAATCAGGGGTGGGTTCTAACTTACCTCGCCGCTGGTTTACTTCCTCCTGTGCTGCGTGGCCGCGTCTCATAGGCGCTTGCGCACCTGCACATGTGCATTGCAAAAAAAATTAAGAAAAATCCTCTCCCCCAAACAAAAGGCCAAAAACAAGATGGTGACGCATGCGCAGGGCCGGAGAGTCAGCTTCTGCGCATGCGCAGAAGAAGAAAAACCGCAAAAAATTCCAAAAATAGTTTTCCTCCCACCCACCCCCCAAAAAAAAATTCCCAAAAAAAAGATGGCGGCGTCCACCGACCAGAACTGGTTACGTGATGTCACCAGCGGCTTACTACCCACTCTATAGTAGAACTGGTCCGAACCAGTAGGAACCCAACTCTGTTCCAAATATCTAAATAAGTGCTAGAGAATATTTAACATCAAGTGGTTTGACAGCCAAGAGAGTTACAAAACTCTTGAGCAAGTTTCATGATTCGTTCCGGATAGATAGTAGTTGTATTAGTAGCAGAATTATTAATATGATGTCACAGTGCCACAAGAATTGGAAATTGGTACCACCAGTGTGTGTGTGTGTTGTGTGTGTGTGTTCATGGATTTCATGTATGGTGTTGAATGTAACGCAACCAGAAAAAGAGAGAGAAAAGGGACAAAAGGGAGTTGTGTTACCCTGTTTCCCTGAAAATAAGACCTCCCCACATAATAAGACCAATCAGACTTTTGAGCGCATGTACTAAAATAAGCCATCCCCCGAAAATAAGCCCTCTCCAAAACACAGCAGAAGCCATGAGGTAACCACGCTCACTGCCTCCTGCACCTCAAAAATAATAAGCCCCCCCGATAATAAGGCCAAGGCCATATGTTGGGGTTCAAAAGAAAATAAGACCCTGTCTTATTTTCGGGGAAACACGGTATCTATGCCTGTGTGTTCCTCTTTTTAAGGATATACAGTACCATTTTCTCTATTCAGTTTTAAGACATAGCTGCCATGTATCACCCTCCTCTTTAGGTTTCTCACCGGTTTTTTGATGTGCTGTGTTTAAAACAACTTCCCCTGTCTACCTTTTTTTTGCTTATACGTTGGGTTTTCCTTTGAATCTGGGTATTAGTTGAAAGAACCAGACATCTGCTTTTGAAAAAAAACAAACAGCTGTAAGCTACTTGTGAGTCAACCGGCGTTGGCTGGATGCTCAGTGTCCTGCAATAATCAGCAAAAAAAAAAAAAAAAGTCTTGTGAAAATGATTCATGTGCTCCCAAGTAGGTGACAAGTCATTTGGAAAACAAAAGGTTTTTAGCAGGCGTTAGAAAGAGTCTTCTCCTGTTTTATATCGAGCCTCAATTTCTTTGGCCTAATAATGTGCCTATCTTGTTGCCCAGCAATGGAGGTGGATTAAAAAGGGGGGGCGGGGAGGCAGATGCTTTAATAAAATATCTGTAATGGACTTTTCCTTCTTGGCTCAGTAATGACTCAAGATGAATATTCTGAGCTTTAAAATAGTAAACTCTGCCCTTTGCCCAGATATATGATTTATATCTAAACCAGATAACTGTAATGTTGTCTTAGTAGTATTATGCCTGCTCATCCATCCAGTTCTTCCGGAGTTCAAGGTGGTACAAATAACACTTCCTGTTCTTATTTTTCCTCCAAATCAACAGCCCCGTGAGACAGAATAGCCAAGGGTGTCGTTAAAACTGAAGCCTCTTGAATGCTAGTCCAATTCCTTAATTATTATAATTCACTGTCTGTCAATATTTGTCTATTGAATCAGTCCAGCAACAAGAACAAAACGCTGCTTAAAATGTTTGCTACCCAGTACTTAAATGCATATTTAAGCACTTGTAACCATTGCGACACCTTGGCTCTTTATGAATGAAGACAAATATATGTATCGCAGGGTAACGTTGCAGGATCCATTCTATGCTGGTCAGTTTTATTTTTTAAGTTTTTTAAAAATTATGTTTTAAATTTTTTAAATTTTTAAAAGTTTTTTAAAAATAGAGTCTAAGTGTAGGTTCTATTATGGCTTTCCCATGATCGCTTGGTTATCTGATGTGCTTTTATTTCTTTTCTTTTAAAAACAAATCTGTTTATTGAATTTAAAACATTAAAAACGTATACATGTTCATAATTCCTGAATCCTAAGACATCAACGACTATTTGGTTATTTACATACATACATCGTTCCATCTCGTTTTCGTTATGTATCTTAATCACATTTATATCTACTTATATATTACATTATATTAATATACCAATAATATACGGCTACTTATTTTTCTTCTGCTCTAACCAATCATATAATTGATCCCATACCATATAGTATTCTTTTTCTTCACGATCTTTCAATTCTAGCGTTAGTTTTGTCATTTCTG